>CAXIQD010000381.1:43400-127400 GCA_964030785.1 Siderastrea siderea | reverse complement strand
TGGGTATTTATTACATGGAAATTTCTATAGATTTTTTTGGCGGAAAATATAATCTGAATCTGTCATGGCTGAGTGTATATTGTCCAAGCGATTGAGTATTACATGCAAATTTTCATAGACAACTTGTGGCAAACAATTTCTGAAAGAAATTTAATCCAAGGAATTGGGCATTACATAGAAATTTCCATAGATTCCTTGTGGCAAAGAATATCTGAAACTATTTTGTCATAGACACTTTGTGGCAAAGAAATCTGAAACAATTTTGCTCCATGCAAGCAGTTGAGCGTCACTTGAAAATTTTAATAGAATCTCTGGGACTTAGAATATCTAAAACCTTTGTCCAAGCAATTGGCCATTACGTGGAAATTTCTATAGATGTTTTTTTGGCAGAGAATATCTCAATCTATCATGGCCGAGTCTATATTGTCCAAGCAATTTAGTATTACATAGAATTTTCCATCGATTCCTTGTGGCAAAGAATATCTGAAACTATTTTGTCAAAGTGATTTACATTGCAAGGAGAGTATATCAAACTTTTTAAAGCATAACAAGCTATTCTTATGTACAGATGTAATATTTTTTGTGATATTATAGAGCTGCTTACCACGAACGGCTGGAAACATGCACGTTATCATGTTAATATTGTTGCTGTGAAACAATACTGAGACGAATTCTGTTCAAAAACATTTGAAATAAACTCAGTCAAACAAACATCATAGTGGTCAATTGTATCAGTATAAAAGCTGATGGGGTTTTACATCTCAGTTAAATGGACAACTGATAGGTAGCTATTACATACACTTTCCATTTTGTTGGAAAACGTACAAATACAAAGTTTGTCTTTTTTCCAAATGAGCTACTTCAGAAAATGCGCACTTAAAAAATTATGTGTTTATAAAAGTTATTTAAAAACGTAGTTCTTTTGGTTTGAACTAGCTTCTTTTAAGAAATTTCGAGACGCGACCGACTCACGAAAGTTGCATAAAATTTACTTCCCGAACGTAGAATGATCTGAAACTCAGACTAAAGTAAAAATAGGTCTTATCTATTTTTGCATAATGTTCGAGTTGCATTGAAAAAAAAATTGTATATATTTAAATGTATCATGTTGTATAGGCATGGTTTGAGCGATGAATTTGAAACAAAAAACATGTATCAAAGTTCAACCATTATCTGAAGGATTAAAACCGCAAAAACATGCATGAAATTAACATCTGTAGCAAAATATGACTGACCTGATAAATTGACAGTTGTACGAAACGATTAAAGGTAGTTAACATTGCAAATAACCATAAAAGTGTCAATGAATGCTCATTATGTTTTGGAAACTAACCAAAAAAGTATAACGCAGGAACGAGTGAGAGTGAAATAGTTTTTACTTGTCTAAAGCCAGTGCTATAGCATTTTGTAAAATCAGTCATTCAAATGGCAAAATATAGCTGCTAAGAGTATTTATTCACTTTTGGTCTCGTTCGCTTAAACGTTGCTAAATAGGATTTTTTTCTTTTTTCAAGACGAAAATTGGGCTAAAGACATCGCTTCTAAAGAATTGAATATTATTATGTAAAAGCGAGTCCCAGGAGACTAAGCTGGTTAAGGTGCTTTTTGTGAATAATTTGTGCTTTTTTACCTAAAATGGTGAAAGACACGCATTTTTTCCACGAAACGGCTTGACCCACATGCTGCTTATAGGACGTCATACCTCGTTACCAAAGCAACCGCTTTCAAGCAATCTTTTTCAAAGTGTGTCTAAGGGATATTCGTCCAGGTACTGAAAAATGGCAGCTGCTGATGAAAAATCGTCTTGGAAAAATTAAAGATAAACCTTTTGCCTTTTGGCGGGGAAGGGAGCTGGTATCCCCCCAACCCCTTGTATGTCCGAATGTTAAACGTTATCTCGAGATCACTGGTGGAAGCAAAAATATTGTGCAATGATCCGGCATAGCAAATCAACAACTGCTACTGTAAACGGTTTCATTTGGTGCAAATTAAAACGGAAAGACCTCTGTTAATTGTTTCATTAAAAAAAAATACAACAAAAGAAACAGGCAGACCAAATTTGGACACAAAATTGTATTCCCTGTTACTGGCTGGTTCCTGCTTTAGAGCTACACAAGCTTGTGGAAACAGAAGACAGGACCAAGGACAAACACAGTGAGAAAACACTGATTTGGAAGTTAAAATACTGTTTTCTTATATGTTGCACGGTATTCGTGAATAACAGACAGTAGGGACTTTCATATGTTACATCTATGCTTTGTTTTGTACGACTATAATAAGACCACATTGTCGTTATTTTCGTTTCCTTAGATCCCCACTTGGGCGGTTCAGCTCAGCAACCCATTCTTTTGGCAGCTTCACACAACGCGCTCCCTTCGTCTTTGTACCACTCATTTGTTTCATCCTAACAAAAAACGGTTAATAGTAATGAAATAAATTAAAAACAAAAATAATAATTGAAATGAATAAGAAGAATGTAGTCTCCCGATGTAAGCAGAAGTGACGCATCTTGGTGAATGCGATTTCTAGTTCCGTCCGATGGTGATGTGGACAAAAAGCTTTATTTAAAAAAGTAGGAGAAAGAAGAGAAAAAGGAGATGAAGAGGACAAGTACAAAGTTAAGGAGAACGGAAAAAAAACAGGATTTCGAAAGGGACTTTGATCCTTAATAAAAACTATCGGCCAGCACATGACAGATGTTCCTCGTAAAAGCAGTTCTTCTGTACACTATAACGAACCCGTCCGCCTTTCCATGCTTCTAAACAGTGTCATATAATTTCACGTTTTCATTAACTATTAACTAACTGGATAGTCATTTGATGTTCACTGAACGCACAATACGGTTATTAGCAGTTAAATGAAAACCTTGTCATATCCTGCGGGTTTAGCTCCAACTCGTCTGAAGTCATTAAACCTTTGACGAAACGGGTGCCATAATTCACAAGATATAAGTTTAAAACCAATGCAAACATGTTAAGAGGTACGGCAAACAAGTTGCAATAAACCTACTCACCCTGAGAGGTCTCACAGTTATCTGAAAGGTTTTTCTCCCATTCTTCCTGCGTCTCCTTGGTCGTGCATTAAGAGCAGCTTCGGGCCCGGGTGAAAGGGCTACCAGAATAAGAAAGACAAAAAGGATGCAAAGCCATTTGGTTTTCATTTTTTTTCTCGGAAAAAAACTTCTTTTGCTTTTGTATGAAAATCAGGGATCAATGTGAAGTGTCTTTGAGCTTCTGCTACCAAACTTAAATACACAGTAAGAGTTATTTTAACTCCAAAAGTGGAGTTAAAATTTTAGGTTAAAAATAACCCCTTTTTTGGGGTTATTTTAACTCCTTAATTTAACTCCAATTTTGGGGTTATAATAACTCCAGTGGGGGAGTTACTTTAACTCTATAAAAGGAGTTATTTAAACTCCATATGGGAGTTACTATAACTCCAAAAGTGGAGTTAAAATTTTGGGTTAAAAATAGCTCCTTTCTTGGGGTCATTTTAACTCCCAAATTTCACTCCAATTTCGGAGTTATAATAGCTCCAACGAGGAAGTCAATTTAACCCCGCTCCATCAAAGACTAGAGTTATTTTAACCCCGCTCCATCAAAGACTAGAGTTATTTTAACTCCATAATCAGAGTTGTAGTTACTCTGAAATCGGAGTTAAATTAACGCCGGTACATTCACCCTATTAATTTTTTAGATAACAAGCAACATCACACAAATTGACTGTCACTATAAAAGGTACAACATTTTTAATTCAATCCTATTTCATTTTCTTATATGAACAATAGTTTCTCACAGAATTTGAATTAACAGTAACATTAACACTAAAATGAAAATAAGGCATGTACAAGTATGTATAAATAAAACATGATTTCAAAATATATATTAACAATTCTCTTAAAAATTTTCTGTATTTTCTATTTCCAAAAAATCTCATAAATATAGTTGCTCTTCAATATGACTTCCTCCATCTGCATGCAACCATGCATGGAGCATAAAAAGAACTTTATAATTAAGTCTGAATAGATTTGTGAAATGACCCTTAGAAAGACATGTCCTATAGAACCTCTGATTATTCAATCTGCAGAAAATACATGGTTAAATAAAACCTTCTTAAATTGTTTCAAATTTTGACTGAAAAACTGGAAGAACTCTGGTAAAGCCCTAATGAACAATCTTTCCAGGTAAGAAGTCAAAACTTTATGAATTCGAATTTGAAGAAAGTTGGAATTCAAATTACCATATAGGAAAATTCAACAACTCTATCTTTTGTTTAAAATTATAACTGGCTTAAAATTCAATTTTCTTAAATTATTATCGGGAACCGGAACAACAAATTTGTTTTGTGTGTTTTAAAAACATTTGTAGCTTTTTTCCCCTTAAGTCACTAAGTGCTTTAAAGGGACACTGGCACAGGGAGGTTTATGTTTTGAGGTGAACAATGTGCTAAATTTTTAATTAAATGCCTTTCTCCTACACAGAATATTCCTAGAACGTCAAAAGAAGGAAATCAAACGATTTTCTTACAGAAAGAACAAACATTGTTCATGTCGATTTTCCTGATTTACAAAGGAAATACTTTAAAATATCAGCAATCCATTTTCATCCTAGTAATCAGGAAGACAAACACACTAGTCTCTAAGAACTGGCACAGTTATTTTCAATGAAACTCAACCAGTATTTTTGGGTTTCCCAAAAAGGAAAGGGGTCCTCCAAAAATAGTGCAAAAGATAGCAGAAATCATCATTCTGGCAGAAAGTGGTACTTCGCAAAGAAAAAAGACGGAGGGGTTCATACATTGTATGCCCATAACAAATCGCCTATTCAAGCACAAGATGGCACTGATCCAGGGAGTGTTGTGATAAAATCCACAGATGTTGCAAGCAAATTCAAGGTATGTATGTTTTGCTAAATTTTGGGCTCAATTTCAGCGTAAGTTGAAAGTGCAAATGAGAAAGGAGACTTATCATGACTTATGACTACAATCTGCCTAGTTGAAGGCGGTACTCATACCAACCACATGCGTCGAGTTGAACTACAGACAGGAACTTCCACCATCGAGCAAACAAGAACGCACAATTTTAAGTAAGGATGATGTATTATGAATTACCCTGAAAGGAAGATTTTACAATAATCCCTTAAGCAAAGCAAGTGTTTGGTCGTACTTAGGCAAAAAACTCAAATTCGATGCCTTAGAAAAACTCACGCAAATCTGAAAAGTAGCGCAGTATGTGCGTATAGTCAAGTGTTCTGCTTTACTTTCGATTGATGGAGTGTCACTTTTCAAGAGGGCGTTATTAGGTACCAAGTCACGTTCAAATAGAAATGATAACATTTTCGTTTTTTATTTGAGCACATGCAAAAGAAAGACGGGAAAAAAATCAAGAGAATGTAAAACAGATTAATCAATTCCACTCTGTTACAATGGATCAACAATAACTAGAGTACCACTTGATGTACTACCCACCGAGTTATCTACAGCATTTTCTCCTTGAACCCAGTCTTTTTGTACATAACTTCTACAGTGGAGTAAATTTGGGGGGAAAAATTGCGGTAATTTTATCTTGCAGGAAGGAACTTTTTTGCGGATCGCGGAAAAACCCGCAAATATGGCAAAAATTAGAACCCGCAAAAATTTAGTGCCACACGGGTAGTACCGACTTAGAGTTCCGGTGTTCGGTCACCGCATTGTGTATTTATTTTATTTGTTTTGTGTAAATTTTCTAGCCTGTGTTCATTGGCCTCCTCCCCTCAAAAAAAAAAATAGAGAAGGTAAATTTGAACTTAAGAATTACCCTTCGTACATCTTACTTCGCAAAATATATAGACCTTGTCATTTTGTACAATAAATTTGCTCAATGCGATATTTGTGAATCCAATTTGAACGGTTTTCTTCTCTTAATTTCAATACGCTATATTTCTCGATCTTCGCGCTTGCTTGGTACGCCATATTGAAAATAGCTATTAACTGCAGACCTTTCTTCCGCAAAAATATTCAGGAAGCGTGAGAGTAGATTTCCTGTTATTAAATCTGTCTTTTTTCTGTTTTTCAGGTGAAATACTCTTCTGGAAAAAGTCGTCTTCTTCACCTTACGTTTTTAACTCCGACAGATGATCTTAACAGACGCTTGCTTTTAGAAATTTCTGATATCTCCAGATTTGGAGAGCTGTTGTCAGAATTACTGGATGTTGAGTTCTGCGAATCATGCTCTGGCAAAAGGAAAGGTGCTGTTGCTGGCGAAAATGACGTAGAGAAAGCGAAAAGGCCTCGCTCTGAGACAAACTTTTCTGCCACCGACTCTGTCAGCACACAAGTAAACCAAACATCTTCAGCCCGGGCCTCGTCCGTCCCAGCATCTGATACGACGGACGTCAGCATCAGTGTCTCCGCAGCACTTATCAAAGACAATCTCTGGGCATTACATGGAAATTTCTAGATAGACTCTTTCTTTGGCATAAAAATTATCTCAGTCTGTACTACTGTGCAAAGCAATTGTGTATTACATGGAAATTTCCACAGACTCCCTTTGACAAAGAATTAATATCAGCTGAAACGTTTGTCCAAACAAATGGGCATTACGTGGAACTTTATATACAGAAGAGAATAGGAAGAGAATAATGTGGATTACATGGAAATTTCCATATAAGACACCTTGTGGCAAAGAATATCTGAAACAACTTGGGTCCAAGCAATTGAGCGTCACTTGAAAATTTTCATAGACTCTGGGACTAAGAATATCTAAAACCTTTGTCCAAAGAAATGGGTATTTATTACATGGAAATTTCTATAGATTTTTCTGGCGGAAAATATAATCTGAATCTGTCATGGCTGAGTGTATATTCTCCAAGCCATTGAGTATTACATGGAAACTTTCATAGACAACTTGTGGCAAACAATTTCTGAAAAAAATTTAATCCAAGGAATTGGGCATTACATAGAAATTTCCATAGATTCCTCGTGGCAAAGAATATCTGAAACTATTTTATCAAAGTGATTTACATTGCAAGGAAAGTATATCTCAAACTTTTTAAAGCATAACAAGCTATTCTTATGTACAGATGTAATATTTTTTGTGATATTATAGAGCTGCTTACCACGAACGGCTGGAAACATGCACGTTATCATGTTAATATTGTTGCTGTGAAACAATACTGAGACGAATTCTGTTCAAAAACATTTGAAATAAACTCAATCAAACAAACATCATAGTGGTCAATTGTATCAGTATAAAAGCTGATGGGGTTTTACATCTCAGTTAAATGGACAACTGATAGGTAGCTATTACATACACTTTCCATTTTGTTGGAAAACGTACAAATACAAAGTTTGTCTTTTTTCCAAATGAGCTACTTCAGAAAATGCGCACTTAAAAAATTATGTGTTTATAAAAGTTATTTAAAAACGTAGTTCCTTTGGTTTGAACTAGCTTCTTTTAAGAAATTTCGAGACGCGACCGACTCACGAAAGTTGCATAAAATTTACTTCCCGAACGTAGAATGATCTGAAACTCAGATTAAAGTAAAAAATAGGTCTTATCTATTTTTTGCATAATGTTCGAGTTGCATTGAAAAAAAAATTGTATATATTTAAATGTATCATGTTGTATAAGCATGGTTTGAGCGATGAATTTGAAACAAAAAACATGTATCAAAGTTCAACCATTATCTGAAGGATTAAAACCGCAAAAACATGCATGAAATTAACATCTGTAGCAAAATATGACTGACCTGATAAATTGACAGTTGTACGAAACGATTAAAGGTACTTAACATTGCAAATAACCATAAAAGTGTGAATGCTCATTATGTTTTGGAAACTAACCAAAAAAGTATAACGCAGGAACGAGTGAGAGTGAAATAGTTTTTACTTGTCTAAAGCCAGTGCTATAGCATTTTGTAAAATCAGTCATTCAAATGGCAAAATACAGCTGCTAAGAGTATTTATTCACTTTTGGTCTCGTTCGCTTAAACGTTGCTAAGTAGGATTTTTTTCTTTTTTCAAGACGAAAATTGGGCTAACGACATCGCTGCTAAAGAATTGAATATTATTATGTAAAAGCGCGTCCCAGGAGACTAAGCTGGCTAAGGTGCTTTTTGTGAATAATTTGTGCTTTTTTACCTAAAATGGTGAAAGACGCGCATTTTTTCCACGAAACGGCTTGACCCACATGCTGCTTAGGACGTCATACCTCGTTACCAAAGCAGCCGCTTTTAAGCAATCTTTTTCAATGTGTGTCTAAGGGATATGCGTGCAGGTACTGAAAAATGGCAGCTGCTGATGAAAAATCGTCTTGGAAAAATTAAAGATAAACCTTTTGCCTTTTGGCGGGGAAGGGAGCTGGTATCCCCCCAACCCCTTGTATGTCCGAACGTTAAACGTTATCTCGAGATCACTGGTGGAAGCAAAAATATTGTGCAATGATCCGGCATAGCAAATCAATAACTGCTACTGTAAACGGTTTCATTTGGTGCAAATTAAAACGGAAAGGCCTCTGTTGATTGTTTCATTTAAAAAAATTCAACAAAAGAAACAGGCAGACCAAATTTGGACACAAAATTGTATTCCCTGTTACTGGCTGGTTCCTGCTTTAGAGCTACACAAGCTTGTGGAAACAGAAGACAGGACCAAGGACAAACACAGTGAGAAAACACTGATTTGGAAGTTAAAATACTGTTTTACTTATATGTTGCACGGTATTCTTGAATAACAGACAGTAGGGACTTTCATATGTTACATCTATGCTTTGTTTTGTATGACTATAATAAGACCACATTGTCGTTATTTTCGTTTCCTTAGATCCCCACTTGGGCGGTTCAGCTCAGCAACCCATTCTTTTGGCAGCTTCACACAACGCGCTCCCTTCGTCTTTGTACCACTCATTTGTTTCATCCTAACAAAAAACGGTAATAATAATGAAATAAATTAAAAAACAGAAATAATAATTGAAATGAATAAGAAGAATGTAGTCTCCCGATGTAAAGAGAAGCGACGCATCTTGGTGAATGCGATTTCTAGTTCTGTCCGATGGTGATGTGGACAAAAAGCTTTATTTGAAAAGGTAGGAGGAAGAAGAGAAAAAGGAGATGAAGAGGAGAAGTACAAAGTTAAGGAGAACGAAAAAAAACAGGATTTCGAAAGGGACTTTGATCCTAAATAAAAACTATCGGCCAGCACATGACAGATGTTCCTCGTAAAAGCAGTTCTTCTGTACACTATAACGAACCCGTCCGCCTTTCCATGCTTCTAAACAGTGTCATATAATTTCACGTTTTCATTAACTATTAACTAACTGGATAGTCATTTGATGTTCACTGAACGCACAATACGGTTATTAGCAGTTAAATGAAAACCTTGTCATATCCTGCGGGTTTAACTTCAACTCGTCTGAAGTCATTAAACCTTTGACGAAACGGGTGCCATAATTCACGAGATATAAGTTTGAAACAATGCAAACATGTTAAGAGGTACGGCAAACAAGTTGCAATAAACCGACTCACCCTGAGAGGTCTCACAGTTATCTGAAAGGTTTTTCTCCCATTCCTCCTGCGTCTCCTTGGTCGTGCATTAAGAGCAGCTTCGGGCCCGGGTGAAAAGGCTACCAGAATAAGAAAGACAAAAAGGATGCAAAGCCATTTGGTTTCCATTTTTTTTCTTGGAAAAAAACTTCTTTTGCTCTTGTATGAAAATCAGGGATCAATGTGCAGTGTCTTTGAGCTTCCAAACTTAAATACACAGTAAGAGTTATTTTAACTCCAAAAGTGGAGTTAAAATTTTAGGTTAAAAATAACCCCTTTTTTGGGGTTATTTTAACTCCTTAATTTAACTCCAATTTTGGGGTTATAATAACTCCAGTGGGGGAGTTACTTTAACTCTATAAAAGGAGTTATTTAAACTCCATATGGGAGTTACTATAACTCCAAAAGTGGAGTTAAAATTTTAAGTTAAAAATAACTCCTTTTTTGGGGTCATTTTAACTCCCAAATTTAACTCCAATTTCGGAGTTATAATAGCTCCAACGAGGGAGTCACTTTAACCCCGCTCCATCAAAGACTAGAGTTATTTTAACCCCGCTCCATCAAAGACTAGAGTTATTTTAACTCCATAATCAGAGTTGTAGTTACTCTGAAATCGGAGTTAAATTAACGCCGGTACATTCACCCTATTAATTTTTTAGATAACAAGCAACATCACACAAATTGACTGTCACTATAAAAGGTACAACATTTTTAATTCAATCCTATTTCATTTTCTTATATGAACAATAGTTTCTCACAGAATTTGAATTAACAGTAACATTAACACTAAAATGAAAATAAGGCATGTACAAGTATGTATAAATAAAACATGATTTCAAAATATATATTAACAATTCTCTTAAAAATTTTCTGTATTTTCTATTTCCAAAAAATCTCATAAATGTAGTTGCTCTTCAATATGACTTTCTCCATCTGCATGCAACCATGCATGGAGCATAAAAAGAACTTTATAATTAAGTCTGAATAGATTTGTGAAATGTCCCTTAGAAAGACATGTCCTATAGAACCTCTGAGTATTCAATCTGCAGAAAATACATGGTTAAATAAAACCTTCTTAAATTGTTTCAAATTTTGACTGAAAAAAACTGGAAGAACTCTGGTAAAGCCCTAATGAACAATCTTTCCAGGTAAGAAGTCAAAACTTTATGAATTCGAATTTGAAGAAAGTTGGAATTCAAATTACCATATAGGAAAATTCAACAACTCTATCTTTTGTTTAAAATTATAACTGGCTTAAAATTCAATTTTCTTAAATTATTATCGGGAACCGGAACAACAAATTTGTTTTGTGTGCTTTAAAACATTTGTAACTTTTTCCCCTTAAGTCACTAAGTGCTTTAAAGGGACACTGGCACAGGGAGGTTTATGTTTTGAGGTGAACAATGTGCTAAATTTTCAATTAAATGCCTTTCTCCTACACAGAATATTCCTAGAACGTCAAAAGAAGGAAATCAAACGATTTTCTTACAGAAAGAACAAACATTGTTCATGTCGATTTTCCTGATTTACAAAGGAAATACTTTAAAATATCAGCAATCCATTTTCATGCATCCTAGTAATCAGGAAGACAAACACACTAGTCTCTAAGAACTGGCACAGTTATTTTCAATGAAACTCAACCAGTATTTTTGGGTTTCCCAAAAAGGAAAGGGATCCTCCAAAAATAGTGCAAAAGATAGCAGAAATCATCATTCTGGCAGAAAGTGGTACTTCGCAAAGAAAAAAGACGGAGGGGTTCATACATTGTATGCCCATAACAAATCGCCTATTCAAGCACAAGATGGCACTGATCCAGGGAGTGTTGTGATAAAAACCACAGATGTTGCAAGCAAATTCAAGGTATGTATGTTTTGCTAAATTTTGGGCTCAATTTCAGCGTAAGTTGAAAGTGCAAATGAGAAAGGAGACTTATCATGACTTATGACTACAATCTGCCTAGTTAAAGGCGGTACTCATACCAACCACATGCGTCGAGTTGAACTACAGACAGGAACTTCCACCATCGAGCAAACAAGAACGCACAATTTTAAGTAAGGATGATGTATTATGAATTACCCTGAAAGGAAGATTTTACAATAATCCCTTAAGCAAAGCAAGTGTTTGGTCGTACTTAGGCAAAAAATTCAAATTCGATGCCTTAGAAAAACTCACGCAAATCTGAAAAGTAGCGCGGTATGTGCGTATAGTCAAGTGTTCTGTCTTACTTTCGATTGATGGAGTGTAACTTTTCAAGAGCGCGTTATTAGGTACCAAGTCACGTTCAAATAGAAATGATAACATTTTCGTTTTTTATTTGAGCACATGCAAAAGAAAGACGGGAAAAAAATCAAGAGAATTTAAAACAGATTAATCAATTCCACTCTGTTACAATGGATCAACAATAACTAGAGTACCACTTGATGTATTACCCACCGAGTTATCTACAGCATTTTCTCCTTGAACCCAGTATTTTTGTACATAACTTCTACAGTGGAGTAAATTTGGGGGGAAAAAATTGCGGTAATTTTATCTTGCAGGAAGGAACTTTTTTGCGGATCGCGGAAAAACCCGCAAATATGGCAAAAATTAGAACCCGCAAAAATTTAGTGCCACACGGGTAGTACCGACTTAGAGTTCCCGTGTTCGGTCACCGCATTGTGTATTTATTTTATTTGTTTTGTGTAAATTTTCTAGCCTGTGTACATTCGCCTCCTCCCCTCAAAAAAAAAATAGAGAAGGTAAATTTGAACTTAAGAATTACCCTTCGTACATCTTACTTCGCAAAATATATAGACCTTGTCATTTTGTACAATAAATTTGCTCAATGCGATATTTGTGAATCCAATTTGAACGGTTTTCTTCTCTTAATTTCAATACGCTATATTTCTCGATCTTCGCGCTTGCTTGGTACGCCATATTGAAAATAGCTATTAACTGCAGACCATTCTTCCGCAAAAATATTCAGGAAGCGTGAGAGTAGATTTCCTGTTATTAAATCTGTCTTTTTTCTGTTTTTCAGGTGAAATACTCTTCTGGAAAAAGTCGTCTTCTTCACCTTACGTTTTTAACACCAACAGATGATCTTAAGAGAAGCTTGCTTTTAGAAATTTCTGATATCTCCAGATTTGGAGAGCTGTTGTCAGAATTACTGGATGTTGAGTTCTGCGAATCATGCTCTGGCAAAAGGAAAGGTGCTGTTGCTGGCGAAAATGACGTAGAGAAAACGAAAAGGCCTCGCTCTGAGACAAACTTTTCTGCCACCGGCCCTGTCAGCACACAAGTAAACCAATCTTCAGCCCGGGCCTCGTCCGTCCCAGCATCTGATACGACGGACGTCAGCATCAGTGTCTCCGCAGCACTTATCAAAGACAATCTCTGGGCATTACATGGAAATTTCTAGATAGACTCTTTCTTTGGCATAAAAATTATCTCAGTCTGTACTACTGTGCAAAGCAATTGTGTATTACCTGGAAATTTCCATAGACTCCCTTTGACAAAGAATTAATATCAGCTGAAACGTTTGTCCAAACAAATGGGCATTACGTGGAACTTTATATACAGAAGAGAATAGGAAGAGAATAATGTGGATTACATGGAAATTTCCATATAAGACACCTTGTGGCAAAGAATATCTGAAACAACTTGGGTCCAAGCAATTGAGCGTCACTTGAAAATTTTCATAGACTCTGGGACTAAGAATATCTAAAACCCTTTGTCCAAAGAAATGGGTATTTATTACATGGAAATTTCTATAGATTTTTCTGGCGGAAAATATAATCTGATAGTAGTGATATGCGCTCATATAGGTATAATTTATGCAAAGCATAAATTATCCCCATATAGGCGCACGTGATCTAAACCTAGGTATCACGTGACCTAACCCTAGCTCATTTACATATTAACCCTAACCCACGTGACTCGTCCCAGTCCTACTGGGTCTATGATCTCATTAGCATATTAACCCTAACCCGAACATGTCCGAAGATGTCCCGAACCCTAGCCGCCATGTTGAATATCTAAAAGAAGACCCAGCCCTAGATGTTACCTATTAATATATGCATGGTTCCTTTATATTTGTCATTGGACTTAAGTTCTCATCCTTGTGGGATGACACAAGTGACAATGTGCATGCGCATGACAGATACGCACGCGCGTTGACCACCCTATGATTTTTGGACTATCTCATTAAATATGCATAATGCCCTCAATGAGCCCACATGACTACGTATTAATACAACTTGTTTTTATTTCTACACTTTAGAATCTTCAAAATTTTTCCAGAGTTCCATAACATCTTGTAATGGTTGAAATGTTCGTAAGAATAAGTTCTTGATTTCGTCTCTACTTTCATGACTAATAAACCAGTCTCCAATCACTGCACTGTTTGGTTGAAGTCTTGGTGGAACAGCACACGGGACAAACTGAGAGATTGGGTCCAGACAAGTTTGTGAAGGATCCGCTTCGTAAATCGTTTGCCATGTATACCATCTTTGAGAGAAATCGTCAAACAGAAACACCTCTTTTCCCTGATCCAAAGCCATTTGAAGAGTCCAACCAATGTTTCGTTTAGCTTCTCTGTCGTTACGTTGCAGGGTACCAAACGCATAGATCACATTCACATTCACGCTAACCAGAACAAAATTGCGTTGTTGTTGCCAAAAGCATGAAAACAAAGGTACAGTGCGACCTAAGTTGGAAGCTGCTTGGATAATGGCTTGTTTGGAAGTTAACATCATGTCGTCTGATACCAGTTCACTGTGATTGGGGTGTGTTGCTGGAAATAATATTTCTCGTTTGACACCATAATAATAAGCTAACTCTGACACCAGTTGACTCACTCCATCATAACCACATAATCTGACAATGTACTCCATGGTTTTTTTTAGGTACCGAATTCTAGCGTGTTTATAAAGCCCGCTAAATAATAGATGACGTCATTAAACAAGTCTAAACAAGTTCAGAAAAAGAAAAAGGGAGAGGGTTATTATGGTTCGAACCATGATACTTACCTGTTTTAGAATTGAATACCATACCAATTGGCTACCGACCCACCTCCCGAATTTACTAGGTGATTTTTGTCTAGTCTTGCCCGAACATGTTTAATTCTCTAGAGAGGATGACGTCAACACTTTTGGATATAAAGAGAGTAAAAATTTAACCATGTATTCAATCATTCATCATGTCTGAGATTGTGAAGTTCGAGCCTAAAGAAGAAAACAAAGCTAAATCAAGATTTCAATGCAGCTATTGCAAGGATGAATTTACTAGAGAGTGGTACAAGAACATTCACGAACGAAAATGTCAACCCTGGAAACTCAAGCTACGAAATGATGGTGTTTTGATACAAATTCATCACGATAAAATGAACTTAGCCCGTGCCTTGACGACTGCAAAAGCCCGAGTGGATCAAGACCCTTTATGGCATCACATGCGTGTTGATTTCAAAATGCAGAAAGAGAGAGCGATCAAGTTACATGAAGCAGCCCAAGTATCTTATCGTCGTCGTTGCTGTTACCTGGATCTATACAAGTTTCAAGACTATCTGAAAGACTACCAGATTATTGTAGCTCATATGGATCAATTAGAATGGGAGAATTTGAACCCAGAAGGAACTTATCAACTTATGTTACTTTGCGAAGGAGAACACTATGATGTAATCACATCACTCCCAGAGGTTATTATGGTTATGAAAGCAGAAGAGAAACAAAGATTCAAATAAAACCATTTTTATTTACAACATTGTGTCATGTCTTGCCATACAAATTCTTTGGCTCTCCAGCCTTCACATTCCAGTACAGTTCTCATAGGTAGACCACAATCGTACGGTTTAGCAAACCTCAGTTCCCTCAATACATGTTTTGGACTGCAGCTACAAATGTTCCAGGCAGATTGTAATGTTCCATGAACCTGTGAAAAACAGAGTTTATTCATCATCATCCTCTTCTTGTCGACAAGCCAACTTGTTTCTGATCGGCGATAGCCTTGCCGTTCCAAAGAATGGCGAATACCATACAAAATCTTCCATTTGCGTTTTTTACAGAATAAATTTCTTTCAGCATATGATACAGTCCACAGCGACAAATATTCCAAACGGATTGAAGGATAAGGTGAACCTAAAAAGTTAAGCGTGTTCGGTTAACCACTGATAAAACAAGAACGTTTCTTGTCTAGGGTAATGTGTTGTGATTTTTTGATGATGCCCACAAGAACAACCGGGATCAAAACCTTGTTCAATCAATACATCTACTTTGGGACAGCCAAATAACTCCAAGTTGACATGAGGGATGTGCAATTTGTCTATTAAACTTTTCTCAACACTACCACCTTTGTAAGCTACCACATACTTTGTTGAAGTACAGAGTGATTGGTAAAGCGTTTGTAGCATAATGATAGCCAAAGTATCTGGTAACGCTTGTTCACCAGGGGATGCATTAAATCGCAAACCGTGAATGTGATGATAAACATAGTTGACTGTTTTTCTGTCTTTCCAATCTAATTGCAAATAATCCAGGGCTGGTGTAAAATAATAGCTCGATGTTTGACCTTGTAAATCACACCAACCCATTTCACAAATTAGAAATTGTTGATTGACAAAATAACCATCCAAATCCAAAATCATACAAACATGTCGTAAGCCCTCATGAAGATGAATCGGAGAGGGGGAGTATTCGTAATGACAAGGTTTACCACAATATGGTGTAATGGGAACACCTATATCATCTGTATGACAAACGCAACATACCTGATCGAGACGTTCACGGTGAAGTTGTTTGTCGGCCATCTTGATAATCTTTTGCTGAATTTCTGGCGGTAAGTAATCCCACAAACTGGTTCTCTTCTCCATGTAAGACATCTTTACACTAGCGTTTGGAAGAGCGTGTGTGTGTGACTCGTTTGTGATACCGCCTTTTGTTAAAAACTGGTACGAATTTGCATACGTGTCTAAACTTGCCCTTTTGTTTTATAGTTCTCTGATTGGTAGCCTATATCAACCACGTGGGTTTTCTGCAGTCTATTTTGGCAGCCTATATCATTCTTTTGTTTTTTAGTTCTCTGATTGGTAGCCTATATCAACCACGTGGGTTTTCTGGAGACTATTTCAGCAGCCTATATCATTCTTTTGTTTTTTAGTTCTCTGATTGGTTCTTAATAAAAACAATCTAACACTATATAACGTGGCGTTTGACTTGTCATCTTTGTTCGGTGTAACACTACTGCTTGCAGTATCTCGTTCTCGTTTTCATCATGGAGTTTATGGATTCTCAAGATGACAAGGATTTGATTCAAGCGGTCGATCAAGTGGAAGATGATTTTTTGTTGGAGGAGGTGTACAACCGATTTCAACGTCAGCGAGATTATCAGCGTCGATTGATTGAGCAAAGTGGTGGATCAGTGGATGCAGGTCAGCAAGGCCGTTTTGAATTTGTGCTTCGACCTCATCAGGATCGTTCTAGCGCCAAACATGGTGTAAGGGAGCGTCATTTCCGTACCCATATCCGTCAGGTGGGAAATTTTATCGATCGACCGCAGTTAGTTCCTGCTATTCAGGATGGATTGGTTCGTGCCATCGACCAAGTATTGGAGCAGGATATGGCCAATGGTGACCGTTTGTATTTCACCATAGGATCTAATCGTCTTAACTACAACTTTCAAGGATGGGGTTTAACCGCTCAGGAATGGCGTAAAGGTGGTAACAAAGTGAATGAAATGTTTAATCGTCTGGCTGCCTCGCTGAATTCAAATGAACAATTTGAGATGAACGATTCTTTTGATGTTAGCATTACACGCGTCCGTCAAGCTCCTCGCGGGTCTGGTCACCCACGAAGAAGGAAACCAGGTCATCGAGCTACTAAGGTTCTGAAACTGAAAAAACGTTCGATTATTCCCATTAACAATAAGGATGAACTATGTTGTGCAAGGGCACTTGTAACCGCTAAAGCGCTTGTGGATAAGCATCCTTCCTATCAGAATATACGGAAAGGAAATCGTATGCAGCAAGTATTGGCCTACGATTTACATCGCCAAGCAGGTGTTCCCGAAGGAGATTGCGGTTATGCCTAACTCAAACAATTTCAAGAACATTTGAAAGATTACAGGATTGTGATGGTGTTTGCGGATCGTCGCCATGATGTACGTAGTTTCAGTATGGATCGGGATAAACCGGAACTTATTTTGCTTCATTCTGGCAATCACTATGATGTGATCACTAGCCTGGCTGGTTTTCTGGGAACTTCTTACGTGTGTGCCTATTGTCATAAGGGATACGATCATGTTGGATACCACAAATGTGCTTTGAACGATAGTTTTTGTACCGCTTGTCGGCAACAGGACTGTAAGGATTTTCTTGCCACTCCACTTCCCAGAACATCGCCACAACACCGATGCCACCACTGCCGTCGCGCCTTCTTTGGTCCGCAATGCTATCACAACCATCTTACCTATTCTCGTCAGATGAAAAAAGCTCCTGGAAACTGTGTGTGTTTGAACATTCGTCGTTGCGCCAAATGTTTTGATTTGCTGGACTCCTTTGACAAAATTCGCCGCCATAAATGTGGCCATTCATTTTGTCCTTGTTGTGAGGAATATTTGGATTTGACTACCCATCAGTGTTAAATTATGCCTCCCAAAAAGCGTAAACGTCGTGGTGGTTCTAAAAACAAGGAGGCTAAACGTCAACGTGCCGCGGATGATTTTTTGGATGCCCCAGCTATAGAAGAGGATGGTATGGAAAAGGAAGATGAACGCAAACCAACTTTGCACATTTATTTTGACATTGAAACTATGCAAATTCAGGGAATGCATCAACCGAATTTACTCGTGTGTGATACGGATGAAAGTGAGTATCTGACGGAATTTCATGGTCGTAACTGTGTGGCTGATTTCATAGAGTTTGTGGAAGAGTGTACCGAAGAAGGGGAGCGCTACGTAACCGTCATAGCTCATAATTTTCAGGGCTATGACGGTCATTTCATTATGGAACATTATTATGGCAACAACCAAATTTGTGAACAAATTCGTAACGGAGCCAAACTCATGCAAGTGGGTCACGATTCTGTACGGTTTATTGACAGTTTACACTTTTTTCAAATGCCACTAAGTTCTTTTCCCAAGACCTTTGGTTTGACTGAACTGAAGAAGGGATTTTTCCCACATTTGTTTAATTTGCCTCAACATCAGGATTATGTGGGGGAACTACCAGCCAAGGACTATTTTATGGTGGAGTCTATGAGTCTGGACAAAAAGAAAGAATTTGAATCATGGCACGCTGATCAGCGGAAAAACAATGTCGTCTTTGATTTTCAAAAGGAACTGGTCGAATATTGCCGATCTGATGTAAAACTGTTGATGGAAGGTTGTATGGTATTTCAAAAACAATTTCAGGAGTACACTGGTTTTAACCCTTACGAGAAAGTGACACTCGCTTCAGCATGTAACGAGGACTTACGTCGGAACCATTTAATTAAGAACGCCATTGCGTCGGAACCCGTACTCGGCTGGGGAGGAAACAATGGAAATCAATCGAAAGTTGCGCTTGAATGGTTGCATTGGCAAGATTACAAACGCCGCCAAGCTGCCTTAGCTGAACTCAGTGAAGAAGATTTGCAAGCTTACGACTTGATGGAAATGGCCTACAACGACCACGCACACCCCGCTTACAAACATTACATACAACATGGAGCTTGTGGCGGTGAATTCAAATTACCCGAAACGAATTTGTACGTGGATGGATACCATGCTGAGTCGGGTACCGTTTACTAATTCCATGGTTGCTTTTGGCACGGGTGCCCGACCTGCTTTCCCAACCGACACGAACGCCATTTTAGATTGCTTTACCGTACACCGTACGACGTCTACGAAAAAACAAAACAAACGCCTCAGAAGATAAGAGACAAAGGATTTAAACTTGTGGAAATCTGGGAGTGTGAGTGGAATCGACAAAAACAAACTAATTAGGAGATTGCCGACTATGTCAACAAACTGGAATTTGTCAACCCCTTAAATCCACGGGACGCGTTTTTTGGAGGTAGAACTAATGCTACCAAATTGTTTCATCGCACCACGGAAAACGAAAAACTGCACTATATTGATTACACTAGTTTATATCCCTTTATTAACAAAACTGCGTGTTATCCTCGCGGACACCCTATCATCATTTCTCAACCGGACACTCGATCCTTGGATGGTTATTTTGGACTAGTAAAATGCAAAATCACGGCACCGTTTGGCCTGTATCACCCCGTGTTACCGTTTCGAGCTCAGGGAAAGCTCATGTTTCCTCTTTGTTCAGCCTGTGTGAAAACGGAACTGGAAAAACCTCTTTTGGAACGCACGGCTAATTGTGAACATTATGAAGATCAGAGATCATTCATCGGAACCTGGTGCAAACCAGAAGTAGAAAAAGCGGTGGAACTCGGGTATGTCATTGAACATATTTATGAGATTTGGCATTTCCCTCAAACGGAAACTGGTTTATTCAAAGATTATGTTAACAAGTGGCTTAAATTAAAGCAAGAGGCTTCGGACTGGCCAGAATGGTGCACTACGCAAGAACTGAAAAATCAATATGTGCGTGACTACGAGGCTAAAGAGGAGATCAAACTCGATCCAGACAAAATTGCCTTCAATGCCGGACTTCGCTCCCTAGCTAAAATGATGCTGAACAGCATGTGGGGCAAGTTCGGCCAAAACCTGAACAAAACGCAAGTACGCGTGTTCTCAGACCCGATGGAATTTCACGAGTTTGTGGAAACAGATCAGAATGAAATCACCCACGTGCATGTCATCAATTAGGGCATGGTTGAAGTTATGTTTAAAAACAATAAGGAGGATGTGGCCATCAACCCTCATTTAAACATTTTTATCGCCGCTTTTACTACCTGCTGGGCGAGACTGAGGCTTTATGAAGCCCTAGAACTCTTGCAAGAGCGCGTGGTTTATTATGACACCGACAGTGTGATCTACTGGGAGGACACGACGGATCCAAACCAAGCCAAACCGATTTTGGGTGATTATCTTGGAGACTTTACTTCGGAATTGAAACCTAACGATCACATTATTGAATTCGCAAGTGGCGGACCGAAAAATTATGGCTATAAGACATTGCAGGGAAAAACCGAGTGTAAAGTCAAAGGCTTTCGGCTCAATGCGGAAGGACATGTACAATTAAACTATGACATAATGAAAGACAATGTCTTGGCTGAAATTCAGGACCCCTTGGACAAAAGACGTCAAAAGCAAGTCATTAAATCGTATCAAATTGTTCGGGACCCGAAAGCATGAACCTTGGAAACCCGTCCCGATTACAAACAGTGTCAACTTGTGTACGAAAAAAGAGTCGTAGATCCTTTTACTTTTAAAACCTATCCTTATGGATTCTGGTTTGGACGCTAACTAAAGGAAAAGTCGGTTCAGTTTTGTGATTTTAGATCAGTTGGCTTGTAAATAGTTAGGTTGTCGCTAGGACATTAGGTCATTTCTTGTAAATAGGTTCTTTGGCGGAATAAAACTCATTGTGGGTTTTAAACCATGGCTAGTTCATTGACTACACACTATTTGCAGACTTTTACAATTTAATCGTTTTTTCGCTGCATGATTTTTTTGACAATTTTTTCGGACATAGTTTTCTTACCCGGTAAACGATCAATCGCTTGAATCATTTTCGTATCGGCTTTCCATTTCTTGGTCAAATCATTCCCCGCTCGAGCATAGTCAATGTCATGTTGTTTGGCAATTTTATCCAATCGGTTAATGCCCGGATCCCCTCGTTTCAGTCGTTTCTCTAATTTGGTCCCAGGTCCTAAATATTGATAACCAGGCCAATGAAATTCAATCCCTGTTTTGGATAACGCTTTTTGAATATCCACGGCTCCCCCTTTTCTCATGGGCTGTCGTCGTACTCCAACTGCCTTCTTAACTTTCTGCCGGCGCCCCATTCTTCCCATCCTGGACGGGGTTGTAGTTTTTCGACTTCGGTTTGCCGTTTTCGTTTTTTGGGCTTAGGGTTGGTAGTATCTGGACGTGTGGGTAACAACCGTTGTGGTTTGGTTCCTTTGGTCTTTTGTGTTGGTATGGAAGGTTTAGGTGTTTGTGGTGTGCCTTTTATTATTTTTTTGACCCATTGCTCCATGGGACCTGCCACCAAACTAGTTTCCTCTTCTTCGGGCGGTGCACCAGGTCCTACCATAGGACCTTGTCGTATCCTTTTCGTCAATTTGGTCAATTCTCTTCCCATTGGTTTAGTTTTGGCATTGACTAAAGGGGCTGGTAATCCTGATTTTAACCAGAGATTTTTCTGAGCGGCTAACCTAGCGGCTTTGTTCAGTTGAGCATTTTCAGTCAATTCTCCTTTATAATAGGGAATCAACCGTTCCAACTCTTTTTTAGGGATCATGTAGACTTCCTCCATGGCTTAACTACACTGACACAAACAGTCGTATAACCCTTTAAATAACCCAAAGGGTTGAGTCAACAACAAGTTTCGACGTTTTTTCAAAGAGGCTTTTCGTTGCCTGAGTTGTCGTAACACTTGTTTATGTCGCTTCAATTGGGTCATCAGTGTGGGTGGTACGGGAATATGTTGTTTGAGTAAATTCAAGGCAATTTCACTAATGGCATTGATTTGATCGGCATTGGCATGTTGTAACATCTCTTGACGTTTGATCTTATGAGGTTGCTGTAACACCGATTGTAAAAACGGGAGTTGACGTTGTAACCGCTTAATTGTCTTTTACGATAATGACGTATATTGTCTGTAATCCCTTTTAAAGCTTGACTTCCCAATTTTCCAAACGCTGTGGTAAAAGTAGGTGCGGGACCCGCTAAAAACATACTAGCCCCGGCCGCTAATTTATCGATTAAATGCGGCTTTCGACGATAGAGGGCACCTCCACGCTGTTTTCTTCTTCTTCTTTGAACGGGCATCGTACTGACCCATCCAAATGATCTTGATAGGTATTTAAAGACTTGGTAGTGATAGGTGGTGTTAAATCCACAATAATATCATCTAACGTTTGCATTTTAATGAGAAAATGTTGTAATCCCTCGGGTGGTAAACCACGAGCATACATTCGTAATTCTGTCAAGGTTTTGGCATAGGTCGTATAAGCAAATTGAGCCATCACGAGTTTAAAACGATATTGTTTGAAATCAGTCCATCCTTTCACAAAGGAACCCACGGCTGTTAAACAAGCGACCAAGGTACTATTTTGTAACACAGGTCCTACAATCATACCTGTTGCTGCCAAAAGTAACGCGAAGGCGTTTAATAACGTATGATAAAACTTAAAACGGCTCCATTGCTGTCGATAACACCACCATTGACAATGGTAAAAACTATACAAGACATTTAGTCGTCGACGCAAGTCAGGGGTTGTGAAGGATTTTTTATGGTCCATTGACTTTTTCTTTTAAAATGTGCAACAATTCACGAAAATACGTTTCGTTGTAGTCTTGAATGACACAATCAAACGACTGACGCTTCTATATCAACTCATACACTTTTAACATGGTAGGGTAATCCATATCGTCTTTGGACATATGGTTTAGATACTCACTAACCACTTGTCCCCATTTTTCGAAAAGCACGGGTCCAACCTTCATCTTGTAACACATCGGTATACAGTCGATAGTTATCTGAAGAGGCAGGATGTAAATCCATCAACATATAACCAAAAGGTCGACCAGTACGGAGATGAAACGTGTCTAAACAATCTTTCCACTCCAAAGGAAACGATTGAAGCAAGACATTCCGTACTCCCAATTGATCTCTCGGGTTTTTAAACGCCACAATGTAATGAGCATTGCGCGAAATACTCTTGGCATATTTTCCCACCGGAAACATGTGTTGACACAAGTAGAGTACCGTGACATTTTGGTGATGAGAATGTTTGGTAAACAAATCCAAGACCCGTTTATCCCCACTGCCTTCATCCATAAGATCATCCAAGACCAAAATGCCTTGACCTTGAGGAAACCAATGAACCAAATCTTGATAGGTTGGAATTCCTTCATGAAAACGTATTCCATGCTGTTGCATGGATTGAAATCGGTCTTGCCAGGCGCCATAACAATAATGAATCGATCTGGGTGGGTGATCAAATAAATGGAGGTTATGGACTAACAATTTTTTGGTAAACACAGTTTTACCACAACCTGACGGGCCCACCACCAAAATGGAGGAAGGGGTATGAAACTGAAACGACATACTCGAGACAATGAGACCAAGTTTCATGTGACAACTTTATTTATGGTTCATAGCGAGCTTTACAACACTGTTTCCCACCTTGGGGTAAATCTGACCATTGTGAGATAAATTCACCTACCAGTTCATCATTACGAACACGGTTATAATCAGAAAACATGGAAAGAAAATCTTGCAATGTTTTTCCTTCAGCTTTAAGTTTTAAATAAAGTAGTGCATAATGTCCACAAGCTTGACTATGAAGTCCTTGAAGCGATTTTCCATTGGTCACGACATATTTCCAATGTTTATGAATCCAGTTTTTGAATGGTTTGGCCTTAGCGTAAAAATCTAAAGGTAAGGCATAACTATCCATGATTTCACACACATTTTGATCGGTCCATACAGCCATCCAATGTTCACCCGGTTGATCGTGAGGGTCTGTATTCACAATGTAAGCTGCTTTCTTGGGTGGTGATTTGGGTAAACCATCACAGGGTAAGGTTCCGTAATAGAACGGTTTTAAGCAAGGATCTTGTTTGGCTAAATAGGTCAATTGTTGATCCGAGAGTGGGATGTACTCCATGTTTAGTGTTGGTAAATGTCGTACAACACAGCTCCGTTAGGATCAATTTCAATCAGGTTTTCAAACTCACCGTACACGAGGATGGTGATATTGCTGGCAGGAGAAGCTCGGAACTCCAATTTAAGCTGTAGATCTCCAGAATGCTTGGGATTGAGGTTACGGCTATCCGCGCACCCATTGGCTACATTGTCGATCATGAACAACGTGCATCCGCTCCCCTGACCCCAATCATCTCCTTCGACCATGTTTCCCTTGTGTTTACACCAGGCTCCACTGGCTTGCAGAAACCTAAAGTACCCCAGCAAATCTCGGCTGGAATCATTCCCTATCAACTCTAGGGTTTCATAGGGATATTCTTCCCCTTTGACAACCTGTTTGAGGGAGGTCAGATCAAATTTCTGGAAGCAGAAGGGGTCTCGGGTGACAGCTCCATTGAAAGCGCGACTGTCGAGCAAGCCTACAATTACCCTGTCAGGTACTCTGTTTTGAAACAAATCTCGAATCTCAAAGCGGGTCTTGGTGTTTTCCAAGACGAATTTCACTTCGTACGGTCGGATACATGGCTACAGCGCCTTGATTATGTCTTTTAGCAGTTAGATTCATGTACACAGTTTCATTGAGTCTGAGTTGACACAAATGAAATCGCATTTTGACATCTTCTTCCTTGAGTCTGCCAGCTAATGCGACGCCATTGGGAAACAGATTAGGGCTGTTGAAATGAAACGTCATCTTGATTTCTACCCCAGGCACCAAAGCTTTACTCATGTAAAATACTTCCAAATGGGGTTTAAACGCCAAGGCTCTGGTTTTACCTCCAGCATAATGCGCTGTTTCCTCTTCCATAGCAGCCAGAGCTGCTTTGTGGTTGGCTGTCAAAGCTTTGTAGTCATTATGTCCACCCCCACCACTTGTGGAATCAGTGTTGTTATTTGTCCACTCTGGCGGGGAATCAATGGCATTATACCAGCCTGCCGGTCTTAGCACTGTTTTGCCATCAGTTCGATCATAGTTGATCAAGTTTTCTAGATAAGCCTTGTAGTGATAGGTGTCTGATTGAGGACTAATCAAAGTTCCATTCAAGTGCAGATCAATCTGTTTGAAGATGGAGTGAGCCAAATTGTTGACTGGCCACAATCTTTCAGCCGCTACCAAGTTACCATTATCTGATTTTTTCAACCTCAATTCCAACGTAAAGTAACTTCGACTCAAATCCACAAAACTATCCAAAGCAGGGACAATAAATTCCATAGGATTAATCCCTGTGGTGGTCGGTTGAATGGTGACCATACGGTAAGCATGAATGCTTGTATGCGTAGGCGGAGCTCGAAAAAGGTCGAGAGCTGAGTTAACCACAGTTGCCATGTTGAAATGTTGCATGATCCAACGTTGTCCTCCTTTTTATACGTTTATCCATACACATTATCATATTTGCCTGTTTTAGGATTTTTCACTTGACGCATCACTGTTCCTTTTTTAGGGCGTGTCCAAAATTTCTGACTACCAATGCCGATAGGACCGGTAAAAGCTCTTTTGGCAATATCGCCAGACCAAAACCGCTTAAACACAGGTTTGGTCGAAGGAATCAATTTTTTGGTTACCCATTCGGCTTTTTTAGCGACGGTCCAAGGTGAAATTTGTCCACCTTTTTGAAACAAATCATATCCCGGTGGTTTAGCCACATCAGGTCCAATCCAACCTCCAACTTGTTTAATCCAGGGTCGTGTAAATCCTCGATTGCCTCGCATAAAAGCAGGTCTTGAGCCAATGGGTTCCATCTCAAACACCAAAAATATCTCGAGCTCTTTTGACTTGTTTGGGAAACAGAGCTGTGGCTACTTTCACGGCTTTCTTGACTTTGGGTTTTTTCAACACTTTACCCAGTTCTTTTTGCAAAGCTTGTTCGGCTTTTCGTTTAATACCACGTTTGAGTCCCTCTTTTATACCTTTGGCTGTGTTACGTGGTAGTTTTAAAGGGTTTCTGGTTTTCAGGACACCTTTTAAACCCCCTTTCGCCATTTCTGTTAAGATTTGTCCACCTTCTTGATCGTAGGACTCATCGGTTCTAAATCGTGTTAAACTTCCTCCTCTCATGATGTTTTCCTTCTGTTTTTTACGTCGAGTTCGTCTCTTTTTATACCTCTTTTGCTTAGTCTCTAACCACTTTTTAGTTTGATGTCCCACGGCTGTGCCAAGAGCTGCTAAAGCGGCCGTTTTACCCGCTGCTGCTAAAGCTGGAATGACCGCTGCTAAAGGTAACACACCACCTTTTTGTCTTTTACGTGGCATCCTTTTTAAAGTGTAAGGTCACAATAGAATGTCCTGGACCAAACTTCACCAAATCTTCTCCGGTACCAATGGTTTCAGCAATCTCCACTTCAATAATCGCTGTGACTTGGTTGCGAACGTTTATATATTGTATATGAGTGGGTTCAAAATAAATTGTGCCTCTACCTTCAGGATGGTACTTTATTTCTCGTAACAAATCCGTCATTCGATTGCCTACCATGGTGCTAACACCCACATCAGAGTAGATGTGTAAAGATCTGGTTGGTTCTTTTACCAGGGATCGAAAGGCTACATTGAGGTTGACAAATTTCCAACTGACACGAAAACTGAGAAAAATCCATTTGGTTTGATTACTATCCGTCGTACTGGTGTAATACAAAGGATCTCCAGCGTCGCTTGTAAAATCAGCCTCATTTCTGGCAGGGACTCTTCCATTGGGAAAGATCATAATTAAATTTGGTCCTAAGTCACACCCCCTTTATCATTTTGTTTGAACCATCCCATTTTTAACGCCACTATAGCATTGATGGCAAAATAAGGGAAGAAATATGTGATGGAACCAAATTTTTTCCTGGACACATTACTGTTGTCTAACAACAGCTCATCCTTGTCCCATGTAAATAAGCCGCAGGTATTTTTGCCCCTATCCTTTTCTTCGTAACCGTAGTATCGAAAACCCACTTCTTGAAATCGCTTGTCAAACCATTTGAAACACACTTTCATAAAACTTACACCATCTTGGACCCATCCATCGTCTTGGATGGTTTTCAGAGGTAAATTGTGTGTATGATATTTAAAAAAGTTACCAGGATAGGCTTTATAGCATCCCATACCCATAATCTGTGTGGTTAAGGGAGCTAAGGCTGTTAAATCCGTCGTGGTGTCTGGCATGGAAATGGAACTCAAACCCACTTGCCATCCTTGGTCCAGTAATCGTAAAGGTGACGGTAAACGAATCTTAAAACTGTTGGCTTGATTGTTGGGAAATTCCCTGCGATTGGCATGACTAGGTAATGTCACGTAAAAAGACATGATGCAACTAGCTGATAGGTTGACTCACACGCTTTATTTAAACTTTTCTAAAATGTAATGTTACAATGGTATGACCTTCTCTAAACTTGACCAAATCTTCACCTTCGCCTAACGTTTCGGTGATTTGCAGTTGAATGATTTCTACCACTTGATTTCGTACGGGTAGATATTGAATGTGTGTTGGTTCAAAATAAATTTTACCTCGACCTTCTTGTCGATACTCAATTTCTCGTAACAAATCTGTCATTCGATTACCCACCACTGAACTAATCCTCCTACATCAGAATAGACATGGAGGGACCGTGTGGGTTCTTTGACCATTTTCCGACACGCTAAATTCAAATTGGTAAATTTCCAACTCATTCTCCCGCTTAAATAAAACCAAGTGACGCCAAAGCGATCTGTTTCATAGCGCATGTACAATGGGTAACCATTCTTGTCTTGAAAATCACGCTGCCTGACAGTAGGTACCTTACCATCATTATACACAATTTGTAGGTTGACACCGGCATCCCACTCGTTTTTCCAATTGGTACGTATCCATCCCATTTTAAGACCCAACACAGAATTGAAAGCAAAACTGGGTAATGGATCATTTACAAAACGAAAGCGAACTCGAGCAAGTTTGGAATTATCTAACACCAAATCGTCTTCTTCCCATTTGAACTGGAGACAGGTATGTTTGTCTCCATCTTTTTCTCCAGATTCGTACTCTCGTCTAAAATCTTGATTTTGTTGTTGTTCCAACCATCGTAGATAGGCTTTCATAAACGTGACTCCATCCACGATCGAATGATCGGCTTTCAAGGCTTCCAAAGGAAGTTTGTGAAACTGGTAAGCAAAGGTACCATCTTTTTTCTTACGAACACAGGAGGTTTTAAAGACCGGTTGATTGTAAGGTACAATGTAGCTCAAGTTCACTCCTGTATCGGGCATAGAAATGGAACTCAACCCCACTTGCCATCCTTCACTGGCTAATCGTAACGGTTCAGCTAAACGAATCTTGAAACTGTTGGCTTGATTGTTGGGAAATTCTGCTCGATTGGCATGACTAGGTAAAGCCACATACATACTTAGACAATGTCTTTGCTTGAGATCCAACTGTTGTACTTGTCAGTGCAGCCCTTCCATTTAACCAAAAGTTGATCTTTACGTCGTTTAAGGTCGTAAATCAGCGACCCATTGCTCATCCATGTTGCCTACCATCACACGTAAGGTGGGAAATTTTCGTCGTCTGGGTTTGTGAAGGGAATATGCCAAATCTTTTTGCAATAGATTTTGGGTACGTTTGAGTGGTAATTTCCATGCTTTAGCAAATCGTTGTACACCTCCTAAACTACCAGGTTTGCTAGGATCATGATACCGTTTTAGCAGAGCATCGGAGACCGAGGTTTTTTTAGATTTCTTTCTAGGAGCCATTTTCTCTAACCCAAAACATACAATACACAATTCAGTTAAAACTGGTCTTTATTTAACACTCACATGACTTTTATTGCTTTAGCGGTAATTCTGCCTATCTGAAAAACTTGCAGCGACTATTGTAGCGGCAATGGAGGTACATTCGGCCGGTTGAGGACAAGCTGAGCGTAGGTAAATGACCACAACAGCAACGCAGTTCATCCGCTTGAGCAAAAATGTCAATGTGCACATTCTTGTAGATTTCCCACATGTAAGCGTTTAATTGATCCTGTCGACAAAGGATGAGGCATGGTTCTGCCCAACACTGTACATACTGATTTTCATCTTCCAAAGGTTGGTCATGGAATGGACAGGTCCTTAGGTTTTCTGGTTGGTTCAAGAATTCTTCCAACTGGTATACTTCGTCAGCTAACATCTTGTGTCTGAAACGTATCTTTACAGCTGAATTTTATAGTAGGTTTACCAGATGACGTCAAGTCTCCAGGGAGGTTGGGTCTGAACATGTCTCATTGTTTATGACTGATCTTGCCTGAACTTGCCCAGTGCCATAATATTCTTTCCAACTGAACGATTGAGGGTATGGTGTAGGTCTTTTGAATAATTCGAAACCATTTGTAACCTTGAGGATGACTTTTTAGCCAAAGCATAAATACCATCCACCGAAACACATTGACTTCGATATGTGTGTCTAGAAACACGGTTAACGGGTCATCATCTTCTTCAAAATAAGGTGGAATAGGCATTTTATCTTCTTGTAAGTCATACAAGTCTTGGCAAAGGGACAGATGAACTCGCCACTGAACCCAACCCCATACCGAATCCACTGTATACCACAACAAGGCCATGGTTATCAAATAAAGTTTATTGACTGACCCTAAAAATTATATACATCAATGTTGAATACTGGACCCCCACCATTGTTTCCGACAACCAGTCATTTGTCGCCATTTTACATTGTCCTTAATCCATTGTTTTAATTCTTTACTATTGGTTTTGGTTAATGGTACACTAAAAGAACTATACCATAAGGGTGGTGGTAGTGGGGCTAATTGTTCTTTATCACAAAGATCACACTCGATAAGCTTCATGTTTGTTCAAAATAGTCCCAATTCTGTATACTGCTTTCTTAAATCCTCTTTACCATAGTACACGGCATCTTGTCTTTTGAGTGGAACTGGTGGATCAATTTCTACCATCTCTCCTTTTCCATAGCGGACTTGTCGCCCCATTTCTTCAAAGTTTTCAAAACTATCACAGTATTTGGGTGGTGGTGGGGCTGGTTTGTCCAGAAAATTGCTACCCAAACCTCTGGGTGGTGGTGTCTGAGTTTTTAACCATAGCTGCATGCTGAGTGGGTCTTTAGGATCAAAATCAGGAATAGGTTGATCGGTCCAACGAAAGAACTTGCATCCTTTCACACTACAGCACAGATACAGTCTTCCAGGATTCTTGGCTGAGTGACTTTGTTTCAGGGTAGGGTAGTTTCCACAAAAGCAGTTGATTTTCCGCCAGTTGTCACAGATATCAGGATGGATGTTTTTGTACACTTCTGACATGTACTCTTGCACTTGGTCTTTTCCACAAAACAGGAAACACGGTTGATCAGGACATCGCATATACTCCCATCCTTTGGCTGAAGTACGATCTTCTAATCGCTTGAAGTGACAGGGACAGATGATGTAGTCCACTTCACTTGGAGGCAACATGGGTTTCCTTGGAGAGGGTGGTGCTGCGGGTGTTTCATCGTCAGACAACTGCAAATCTTTCAACACTTGTTCTCCATTAGATGGCTTTTCTTGAAAATCTGGACTCTGGAAGAGGGTAGACATTCTTACCATCCTAGCCAAACCATCGTCAGGCACCATGTGCGGGATCGCTTTGTCTGTTTCGGTTAGGTTTGGATCACCTCGGCAGTCGACAACGTTTCTTGTATCTTCCACCAAATCTTTCACCATTTGTGACAAGCTGTCATCAGGATACTGAATGGCTTTATCTGTTTCTACACGTTCCACTGTGGCTTGAACGAGATCATCGTCCTCTTCCAAAATTCTCACACGTTTCTTTTTCTTCTCAGTTGAAGGTGCCTTACGCTTTCGTTCAGACATCGTGGTTGTTAGAATGAGCACCTCAAATGAGTCATGATCTTTTTATACTAGAAAACAGAATGATAGAGCGGTTTTCAATTGTGTCGAAAGTAATTCGCGTTTTGCTTTGGTTTTGCTTTACTTCGCTCTGTGATTGGTTAAAAAATCTCGCGCCACTTTCTCGACCAATCAGAAGTAAAACTCAAACCAATTGTAACTTGCTCGCACGCGTTTTCCCGCGCTTGACGCCGGTTACATGTACTTGCTTCGAGTTCTGATTGGTTCATTGGGTAATTTGTGTTTGTTGTGATTGGCTGGGATAATTACTTTGGTTTTGGTTTTACGACACTCATTTGAAAAGCGCTTTATAGGCTGCCGAAATAGGCTATCAATCAGAAAGCTCTACAACAAAAGTATGACATCATAAAAGAAAACGACACCATAACGTCAGAGTCAAATTAAAAGCTTGCCCAGACTTGTCTAATTCCCAGTAGGGAAACATGACGCAACCTATTGTTACATCCCAAGTATATAATGGTTGCACGCTTCACTTTTTTCAAATGACGCCTAACATGGTTGGTGACATGGAAGATATGCAGTTGAGTATCGGTTGTAATCATGTTCTTTATACCTGTGGTAGTGGTTTTGGAGTGGATAATGTGGCGGAAGAAACAGCCAAAGATTATGGAATGCAGATGGAAATCATGAAACTCCCACAACATTCCAGGGGTAGTTGTAACAGTCCAGCCACCGTGGAACTAATGAGAACAGCCGAAGAAGCCATCCAGAACGCAGCAGTGACTCTGAAAAGAAAAGTACCCAGTCATTTTTACACCTATTCTATCCTGCAACGCAACCACCACGTAGTTAAAAAGGCACACACGCTCTTTGCCTTTGGACACATTCACCCCAACCGTAAAGAAGTCCGTGGTGGAACCGGTTGGACTATTCAGTTGGCCTTGGATCAAGCCAAGGACGTGTTTGTCTTTGATGAGGATAAACGCAAGTGGTATTCTGCTGAAAGAAAGTATGATGTGGATCCTGTCACCAATCTGTTAAAGATACGAACAGAGTTTATACCTTGGGGCAGTACGGAACTTCCAACTCTTCACCAGAGCAGTGCCGTAGTTAAGGATCACAACTCATTGATCAAGACACCCAAAAAGAAGTTAAAGATTTATTCCATCGTACTTTCTGTACTGTCAAGAACGCAGAAGAATTCAGAAAAGAACTGGAAGAACTAGCGATATGAACACAAGATTAGATAAACTGGTAGAACAGTATGATTTTGCTACATATCAAGCTAAAACATTTCTAGAGATGGAACAAGCCAAAAATCACTTAATTGAACGTTTGAATGCCTTAGAAGAACCATTAACTGAAACGGAACGTTTAGTAAAACATATTGCTGAAACCAGGATTCGAACCTGGGTCGCTGTGGCCACAACACAGTCTTAACCACTAGACCATTCCAGCTGTATTGATTTTAGTGGTGTTAAGTTATCAATAAAAAATAATGAGAGGAAATAATTGTGTTGTTTACCGGAAATAAAATATAGAATTGACCCAACTAGGAATCGAACCTAGAACCTTCTGATCTGGAGTCAGATGCCATACCATTAGACTACTGGGCCTTCTCTCAGAATTTTGACTAAAAAGAATTAACTCAACCAGGAGTCGAACCTGGAATTTTCTGATCTCAAATCAGATGTCTTACCATTAAACCACCGAGCTCATTCTTATCTTGTCTTTATTTTTTACAACACTTTATAACCAAACGGTCGGTGCCGTATTGGTATGGTTCTGAGTTACGATTCAGGAAGCTCTGGGTTCAAATCCCAGTCGACCCACCTTTTTATTTCTTATAAAAATTTTTTTGTCAAGAGTGGGAATTGAACCCACGCGGACAATCTGTCCATTGGATCTTAAGCCCAACACCTTAACCACTCGGCCTTCCTGACAGTGTTATCATGAGGGTTACAACTTGGTTGAGTAACTAGTCAATGCGCATTCAAATCATAGGGTGGTCAATGCGCATGCGTACTAAGAAAGTGTTTACGTCTGTGAAGACCTGTACCACAAGGATGAAAATAGTGGATTTGGGTTTTATATAAGTCAACTTAAACCATACTAAGAATAAGGACGTGTAGGTCATTTCAGTGGGAGATCTGGCTCGCTCGATTAAGTGGGTTTGGTGGCATCTCGAAATGATCTCAGACGTTCTTCCTTTTGCTTTTCGAAGTGAAGAGACATGAAAACGAGGCAAATTGGAATATATTATGCATATTTAATGAGATAGTTCAAAAATCATAGGGTGGTCAACGCGCGTGCGTATCTGTCACACGCATGCGCATTGTCACTTGTGTCATCCCACAAGGATGAAGACTTAAGTCCAATGACAAATATAAAGGAACCATGCATTTATTTTTTTTCTCAGCGCGTGAGCGGGCAAGATGAACCAAATCCTGCAATCTGATTGGTTCCGGGAGCGGGCGGAATTTTCCGATCTTGACCGCGGTCAACGGAACGTCAATAACAAAAAATTTGTAATGGGTTTTAAAAACCTTTAAAATCTTTAAAACGTTCTCCGAAACTTAGAATTCTGAAATTTTTTGTACATTGTCGTTAAAAACTTTCTTTCCAAAATTTCTTGTTAAAATACCGAAGGTTGTACAATGTAAATCGCTTCTTCCCTTTCGACAAACATTTGAGTAAATCGAGCAGGAGTTAGCTACATGTATCGAAATTTGGGAAAATAAAGGGGTTTCTTTTAGTTATATTGCTTCCTGTGATTTCTGAGTTTTAACAGAGTAAAAAAGCGTATTTTGCTGCTCTGGTGTCACAAACGGCTTCGTTTCATGGTTCCTTTTACGCGCGCTTGCAAAACGTTGCTTTCCGAAAACAACAAGACACGTTTAACTTTTGAAAAACAACAAGAAAAAAATAAAAATATTATTTGCCGGCCTTGGTCGGTCCGTATTGAGAAAAACTCTGCCCTCGGTCTTGAGCACGGCCCTCGGCCTGCGGCCTCGAGCCGTACTCAAGACCTCTGGCACAGTTTTTCTCAATACGGACCTCCCGGCCGGCAAATAATATATATATATTAATAGGTAACACCTAGGGTTGGGTCTTCTTTTAGATATTCAACATGGCTGCTAGGGTTCGGGACATCTTCGGACATGTTCGGGTTAGGGTTAATATGCAAATGAGATCATTGGCCGAGTAGGGTCTGGGTCGAGTCACGTGGGTTAGGGTTAATATGCTAATGAGCTAGAGTTAGGTCACGTGATAACTAGGGTTAGATCACGTGCGCCTATATGGGGATAATTTATGCTTTGCATAAATTATACCTATATGAGCGCATATCACTACTTCTGATTCTGTCATGGCTGAGTGTATATTGTCCAAGCGATTGAGTATTACATGGAAATTTCCATAGACAACTTGTGGCAAACAATTTCTGAAAGAAATTTAATCCAAGGAATTGGGCATTACATAGAAATTTCCATAGATTCCTCGTGGCAAAGAATATCTGAAACTATTTTGTCATAGACACTTTGTGGCAAAGAAATAGAATATCTAAAACCTTTGTCCAAGCAATTGGCCATTACATGGAAATTTCTATAGATGTTTTTTTGGCAGAGAATATCTCAATCTATCATGGCCGAGTCTATATTGTCCAAGCAATTTAGTATTACATAGAAATTTCCATCGATTCCTTGTGGCAAAGAATATCTGAAACTATTTTGTCAAAGTGATTTACATTGCAAGGAAAGTATATCTCAAACTTTTTAAAGCATAACAAGCTATTCTTATGTACAGATGTAATATTTTTTGTGATATTATAGAGCTGCTTACCACGAACGGCTGGAAACATGCACGTTATCATTTTAATATTAATTGTTGCTCTTAAACAATACTGAGACGAATTCTGTTCAAAAATATTTGAAATAAACTCAGTCAAACAAACATCATAGTGGTCAATTGTATCAGTATAAAAGCTGATGGGGTTTTACATCTCAGTTAAATGGACAACTGATAGGTAGCTATTACATACACTTTCCATTTTGTTGGAAAACGTACAAATACAAAGTTTGTCTTTTTTCCAAATGAGCTACTTCAGAAAATGCGCACTTAAAAAATTATGTGTTTATAAAAGTTATTTAAAAACGTAGTTCTTTTGGTTTGTACTAGCGTCTTTTAAGAAATTTCGAGACGCGACCGACTCACGAAAGTTGCATAAAATTTACTTCCCGAACGTAGAATGATCTGAAACTCAGATTAAAGTAAAAATAGGTCTTATCTATTTTTTGCATAATGTTCGGGTTGCATTGAAAATAAAATTGTAGATATTTAAATGTATCATGTTGTATAAGCATGGTTTGAGCGATGAATTTGAAACAAAAAACATGTATCAAAGTTCAACCATTAGCTGAAGGATTAAAACCGCAAAAACATGCATGAAATTAACATCTGTAGCAAAATATGACTGACCTGATAAATTGACAGTTGTACGAAACGATTAAAGGTAGTTAACATTGCAAATAACCATAAAAGTGTCAATGAATGCTCATTATGTTTTGGAAACTAACCAAAAAAGTATAACGCAGGAACGAGTGAGAGTGAAATAGTTTTTACTTGTCTAAAGCCAGTGCTATAGCATTTTGTAAAATCAGTCATTCAAATGGCAAAATACAGCTGCTAAGACTATTTATTCACTTTTGGTCTCGTTCGCTTAAACGTTGCTAAGTAGGATTTTTTTCCTTTTTCAAGACGAAAATTGGGCTAAAGACATCCCTGCTAAAGAATTGAATATTATTATGTAGAAGCGCGTCCCAGGAGACTAAGCTGGCTAAGGTGCTTTTTGTGAATAATTTGTGCTTTTTTACCTAAAATGGTGAAAGACACGCATTTTTTCCACGAAACGGCTTGAGAAACATGCTGCTTAGGAAGTCATACCTCGTTGCCAAAGCAACCGCTTTTAAGCAATCTTTTTCAAAGTGTGTCTAAGGGATATGCGTGCAGGTACTGAAAAATGGCAGCTGCTGATGAAAAATCGTCTTGGAAAAATTAAAGATAAACCTTTTGCCTTTTGGTGGGGAAGGGAGCTGGCATCCCCCCAACCCCTTGTATGTCCGAGGGTTAAACGTTATCTCGAGATCACTGGTGGAAGCAAAAATATTGTGCAATGATCCGACATAGCAAATCAACAACTGCCACTGTAAACGGTTTCATTTGGTGCAAATTAAAACGGAAAGGCCTCTGTTAATTGTTTTATTAAAAAAAAAATACAACAAAAGAAACAGGCAGACAAAATTTGGACACAAAATTGTATTCCCCGTTACTGGCTGGTTCCTGCTTTAGAGCTACACAAGCTTGTGGAAACAGAAGACAGGACCAAGGACAAACAGAGTGAGAAAACACTGATTTGGAAGTTAAAATACTCTTTTACTTTATGTTGCACTGTATTCTTAAACAACAGACAGTAGGGACTTTCATATGTTACATCTATGCTTTGTTTTGTATGACTGTAATAAGACCACATTGTCGTTATTTTCGTTTCCTTAGATCCCCACTTGGGCAGTTCAGCTCAGCAACCCATTTTTTTGGCAGCTTCACACAACGCGCTCCCTTCGTCTTTGTACCACTCATTTGTTTCATCCTAACAAAAAACGGTAATAATAATGAAATAAATTAAAAAACAAAAATAATAATTGAAATGAATAAGAAGAATGTAGTCTCCCGATGCAAGAAGAAGTGACGCATCTTGGTGAATGCGATTTCTAGTTCCGTCCGATGGTGATGTGTACAAAAAGCTTTATTTGAAAAGGTAGGAGGAAGAAGAGAAAAAGGAGATGAAGAGGACAAGTACAAAGTTAAGGAGAACGGAAAAAAAACAGGATTTCGAAAGGGACTTTGATCCTAAATAAAAACTATCGGCCAGCACATGACAGATGTTCCTCGTAAAAGCAGTTCTTCTGTACACTATAACGAACCCGTCCGCCTTTCCATGCTTCTAAACAGTGTCATATAATTTCACGTTTTCATTAACTATTAACTAACTGGATAGTCATTTAATGTTCACTGAACGCACAATACGGTTATTAGCAGTTAAATGAAAACCTTGTCATATCCTGCGGGTTTAGCTTCAACTCGTCTGAAGTCATTAAACCTTTGACGAAACGGGTGCCATAATTCACGAGATATAAGTTTGAAACCAATGCAAACATGTTAAGAGGTACGGCAAACAAGTTGCAATAAACCTACTCACCCTGAGAGGTCTCACAGTTATCTGAGAGGTTTTTCTCCCATTCCTCCTGCGTCTCCTTGATCGTGCATTAAGAGCAGCTTCGGGCCCGGGTGAAAAGGCTACCAGAATAAGAAAGACAAAAAGGATGCAAAGCCATTTGGTTTCCATTTTTTTTCCTCGGAAAAAAACTTCTTTTGCTCTTGTATGAAAATCAGGGATCAATGTGAAGTGTCTTTGAGCTTCTGCTACCAAACTTAAATACACAGTAAGAGTTATTTTAACTCCAAAAGTGGAATTTTAGGTTAAAAATAACCCCTTTTTGGGGGTTATTTTAACTCCTTAATTTAACTCCAATTTTGGGGTTATAATAACTCCAGTGGGGGGGTCACTTTAACTCTATAAAAGGAGTTATTTAAGAGCCGTTGTCAGTAACTTTCGAGAATCCGGCGACAGAGCCGAAAATTCGAATTTCTTTTTATTTACCCAAAAGAACCCTTTTGGTGAACTATTTTCAAAAATAATATTAAAAAGTTCCAGCGAGTTTTTATTTTGGCAAAAAACGGAAAGTTCGAAATTGGCCTAAACGGGCCTTCGGACCCGATGTCAATTATGCAAATTAGTTCATTTTCAAAACGCTCGTACAAGACAACGAAAACTTGCCTGGAATTAATCTTTTCACAGTTTGTTAGACATCTGTTGAACTTCCTTTCAAAGTAAACTTTACGTCGATCTAAACGTTCTTTTCTTGATATCCACGCGCGTAAAGAGTACAGTATTTTCTATTCCGTTGATACACTGAATTTTACCAATTTTTAGAAGACCATATCATCAGGGGTATACGAATATCTAGGTCATAAAAGGACTCTTTGGAATCGGAAATGCTTGTTGTTTATCATATTAAAATATTTAGTTTGGCCCGTGAAAAGGAAGAGCGCGAGCTGAAAATATGTGGAGTGCACTTTGACAGATTTCGCCATTTCTTTACTGTACTCCTATTTCAAGTCACATTATGCTTTTCAGACACAACGGTCGACGTTTCTGGTCTGTACCATACTGCTTTTATACTGAAAGTAAGCTAAAGCATTTCCTTATCTTAAATCTAGTTACAAAGCGATGTTTTGACTTTATTTTACGCGAGTTTCATATAATACAACAATTAGACGATGAAAGATCCCTGTCGACAATGTGATGTTTTGATAACCCGATGTTACCCTGTCGCACGAATATTTCGCTTTTCAGACTTTTCCAAACTAACTATCGTTACTTTAGGGCAGATATAAAAATTTTAAATGTTTAAGTACGCGAATTCGAGTAAAAAGAAACCTTGAATAAATATGCCATTAAGTCACTTTACGATAAAGAAATTCGGCGGGCATAGATGCTATCAGAAATCTTCTTATGCAAATGAAAAGGCGTCTGCGCGATGTTTTTGTGTTGCTTTAAAAGACTTAAACACTGGCGCGTAAATAGCATGTTTTTGCAGTCCACTTGCTTAAATACATTTGCCAATGAAGCTTATTAGCTTTGATATTTGTTTGTTAAGATTTTTTGAAAATATAATGGAATCAGACCATTCACACTGACTCATTCCGCGATCAGAATAGATAACTCTATAACCAGACTCAAAAAATCATTCCACTGTTAAGCTACACGGTGATTTACTTACTTGCAATGTTTGAATGAGTTTCTGTTCCCTCACAAAGCAATCCTTAGCTGACATCTCGTACAATGGGCACGTCGGACAAAAATGATCAATGCCGGCCAAAAGCGAGTTGCATGTTGCGTGACAATTGAAATGTGATACAGTAGCGCGGCGGAGAAATGACCAGGAAATGACTGTCAATATTTGCGTTTCTTACGACAGCTTTTCTTTCTTTCGTTCGTTCCTTCTTTATTAAAAAAACAAGCGTTTCAAGTTATACTCGATGAATTAAAACAAGAAACATGATAGTTTGATATTCTATTCAGTCATGATGTGAAGTCAAAAAAAATCTATCCTGTGTGAATTTTTGGGATGCTTTTTATGGGGCCACTAATTCAGGCTATTTATTTATTCATTTATTTATTTTTAAATTTTTATGTAACTTTTACGTTAACGGTCCTGTAACGTATTTACTCATTTTACTCTTGTAGCCCCTGAAGAAGGCTTGTCTTGCAAACCGAAATATCGTGCAAATTGTTGTTACATACATTTTTTTACTTTACGCATTTCGTCTTCTGTGTCTTTCTTTAACTGCCGTAAGGATCATTCGTTCCGTAATTTTTTTTTAGGGGAAGGGGATCCTGGCGCGCGAGCATGGAGGGAGCGAAAACGCGACAAGATTTTCCCGCCTCTCCCGGTCTCCCCAAGTCGCTGTATCAAACAATAAACAAGCTAACGCCCTCAAATAAACCGGCGTTTCCCAGCGATACATAGCCTGCGTAGCAGTCGTTTCTGTTTCCTTTTAGCCAAGCGAAAGAAGTGTGAGGCAAGTGGGATACGCCCGAGGGCATGGGGCGAAAAAGAGGAAAACAATTAGAAGCGGGGAAGGGGTGAGGGGCTAGACGATACACCGTGAATCGCCGTTGCGAAACGGCCGAGTTCCGTCGCGAAGAAATTGGCAACGGTGATCTGGCAAATTGGCAAAATTCGCAACGGCGATCCATGATGTATCGCCGGGAAACGCCGGTTTAGTTGAGGGCGTTAGTTTGTTTATCGTTTGATACAGAGACCTGAGGAGAGGCGGGAAAATCCTTCCCGCCATCTTGTCGCGTTTGCGCTCGCTCCCTCCGGCTCTCGCGCGCCAGGATCTCCCTCCCCTCCCCACCCCCTCCTCCTGTTTCTAGAGCTTTCCTAGTAGCCGTTCCTCTTTAGGTGGAAAACTTTTAACTAATGTACACGTTCGCTCTACTTCTTTTCCAAAACTATTAACCTCATCCGGACCAATTTCTAATGACTTCAGGTGTGGGTGACCGTCCTTATTGCAATCTCTAAGCGTACGACAGCTTTTCTTTCTTTCATTCGTTTCTTCTTTAATAACAATAATAAAAAACCTTTCAGGTTATGCTCGATGAATTAAAACAAGAAACACGCTAGTTTCATTATCTATTTATGATGCGAAGTTCAAAAAAATCTATGCTGTGCGAATTTTGGAGATGCTTTTTATGGGGCCAGTAATTCAGAAGGTTCGGTGTTTAAATAAAGCCTTGTCAGTCGAACTGAACGAACTAATCTGAAAATCAACAAAACACAGCAGTTTCGAAACTGCAATACCTTTTGAAAGTAACATTTTGTTCGGAGAGCTATTATGTAAATTCACAATGGCAACTTGCAGTCTTTCGTCCTTATTTCGCCTCACTTCGCTGTGAGGAGCAAGGTCAAGAGATCCACATGATTTGCAATGTGTTACGCTTAGAGATTGCAATAAGGACGGTCACCCACACCTGAAGTCATTAGAAATTGGTCCGGATGAGGTTAATAGTTTTGGAAAAGAAGTAGAGCGAACGTGTACATTAGTTAAAAGTTTTCCACCTAAAGAGGAACGGCTACTAGGAAAGCTCTAGAAACAGGAGGAGGGGGTGGGGAGGGGAGGGAGATCCTGGCGCGCGAGAACCGGAGGGAGCGAGCGCAAACGCGACAAGATGGCGGGAAGGATTTTCCCGCCTCTCCTCAGGTCTCTGCATCAAACGATAAACAAACTAACGCCCTCAACTAAACCAGCGTTTCCCGGCGATACATCATGGATCGCCGTTGCGAATTTTGCAGATCACCGTTGCCAATTTCTTCGCGACGGAATTCGGCCGTTTCGCAACGGCGATTCATGGTGTATCGTCCAGCCCCTCACCCCTTCCCCGCTTCTAATTGTTTTCCTCTTTTTCGCCCCATGCCCTCGGGCGTATCCCGCTTGCCTCACACTTCTTTCGCTTGGCTAAAAGGAAACAGAAACGACTGCTACGCAGGCTATGTATCGCTGGGAAACGCCGGTTTATTTGAGGGCGTTAGCTTGTTTATTGTTTGATACAGCGACTTGGGGAGACCGGGAGAGGCGGGAAAATCTTGTCGCGTTTTCGCTCCTTCCACGCTCGCGCGCCAGGATCCCCTTCCCCTAAAAAAAATTTACGGAACGAATGATCCTTACGGCAGTTAAAGAAAGACACAGAAGACGAAATGCGTAAAGTAAAAAAATGTATGTAACAACAATTTGCACGATATTTCGGTTTGCAAGACAAGCCTTCTTCAGGGGCTACAAGAGTAAAATGAGTAAATACGTTACAGGACCGTTAACATAAAAGTTACATAAAAATTTAAAAATAAAATAAATGAATAAATAAATAGCCTGAATTAGTGGCCCCATAAAAAGCATCCCCAAAATTCACACAGGATAGATTTTTTTTGACTTCACATCATGACTGAATAGAATATCAAACTATCATGTTTCTTGTTTTAATTCATCGAGTATAACTTGAAACGTTTGTTTTTTTTAATAAAGAAGGAACGAACGAAAGAAAGAAAAGCTGTCATAAGAAACGCAAATATTGACAGTCATTTCCTGGTCATTTCTCCGCCGCGCTACTGTATCACATTTCAATTGTCACGCAACATGCAACTCGCTTTTGGCCGGCATTGATCATTTTTGTCCGACGTGCCCCTTGTACGAAATGTCAGCTAAGGATTGCTTTGTGAGGGAACAGAAACTCATTCAAACATTGCAAGTAAGTAAGTCACCGTGTAGCTTAACAGTGGAATGATTTTTTAAGTCTGATTATAGCGTTATCTATTCTGATCGCGGAATGAGTCAGTGTGAATGGCCTGATTCCATTATATTTTCAAAAAATCTTAACAAACAAATATCAAAGCTAATAAGCTTCATTGGCGAATGTATTTTAGCAAGTGGACTGCAAAAACATCCTATTTACGCGCCAGCGTTTAAGTCTTATAAAGCAACACAAAAACATCGCGCAGACGCCTTTTCATTTGCATAAGAAGATTTCTGATAGCATCTATGCCCGCCGAATTCCTTTATCGTAAAGTGACTTAATGGCATATTTATTCAAGGTTTCTTTTTACTCGAATTCGCGTACTTAAACATTTAAAATTTTAATATCTGCCCTAAAGTAACGATAGTTAGTTTGGAAAAGTCTGAAAAGCGAAATATTCGTGCGACAGGGTAACATCGGGTTATCAAAATATCACATTGTCGACAGGGATCTTTCATCGTCTAATTGTTCTATTATCTGAAACTCTCGTAAAATAAAGTCAAAACATCGCTTTGTAACTAGATTTAAGATAAGGAAATGCTTTAGCTTACTTTCAGTATAAAAGCAGTATGGTACAGACCAGAAACGTCGACCGTTGTGTCTGAAAAGCATATGTGACTTGAAATAGGAGTACAGTAAAGAAATGGCGAAATCTGTCAAAGTGCACTCCACATATTTTCACCTCGCGCTCTTCCTTTTCACGGGCCAAACTAAATATTTTAATATGATAAACAACAAGCATTTCCGATTCCAAAGAGCCCTTTTATGACCTAGACATTCGTATACCCCCGATGATATGGTCTTCTAAAAATTGGTAAAATTCAGTGTATCAACGGAATAGAAAATACTGTACTCTTTACGCGCGTGGATATCAAGAAAAGAACGTTTAGATCGACGTAAAGTTTACTTTGAAAGCAAGTTCAAGAGATGTCTAACAAACTGTGAAAAGATTAATTCCAGGCAAGTTTTCGTTGTCTTGTACGAGCGTTTTGAAAATGTACTAATTTGCATAATTGATATCGGGTCCGAAGGCCCGTTTAGGCCAATTTCGAACTTTCCGTTTTTTTGCCAAAATAAAAACTCGCTGGAACTTTTTAATATTATTTTTGAAAATAGTTCACCAAAAGGGTTCTTTTGGGCAAATAAAAAGAAATTCGAATTTTCGGCTCTGTCGCCGGATTCTCGAAAGTTACTGACAACGGCTCTTAAACTCCATATGGGAGTTTCTATAACTCCAAAAGTGGAGTTAAAATTTTAGGTTAAAAATAACTCCTTTTTTGGGGTCATTTTAACTCCCAAATTTAACTCCAATTTCGGAGTTGTAATAGCTCCAACGAGGGAGTCACTTTAACCCCGCTCCATCAAAGACTAGAGTTATTTTAACCCCGCTCCATCAAAGACTAGAGTTATTTTAACCCCGCTCCATCAAAAACTAGAGTTATTTTAACCCCGCTCCATCAAAGACTAGAGTTATTTTAACTCCATAATCAGAGTTGTAGTTACTCTGAAATCGGAGTTAAATTAACGCCGGTACATTCACCCTATTAATTTTTTAGATAACAAGCAACATCACACAAATTGACTGTCACTATAAAAGGTACAACATTTTTAATTCAATCCTATTTCATTTTCTTATATGAACAATAGTTTCTCACAGAATTTGAATTAACAGTAACATTAACACGAAAATGAAAATAAAGCATGTACAAGTATGTATAAATAAAACATGATTTCAAAATATATATTAACAATTCTCTTAAAAATTTTCTGTATTTTCTATTTCCAAAAAATCTCATAAATGTAGTTGCTCTTCAATATGACTTCCTCTATCTGCATGCAGCCATGCATGGAGCATAAAAAGAACTTTATAATTAAGTCTGAATAGATTTGTGAAATGTCCCTTAGAAAGACATGTCCTATAGAACCTCTGAGTATTCAATCTGCAGAAAATACATGGTTAAATAAAACCTTCTTAAATTGTTTCAAATTTTGACTGAAAAACTGGAAGAACTCTGGTAAAGCCCTAATGAACAATCTTTCCAGGTAAGAAGTCAAAACTTTATGAATTCGAATTTGAAGAAAGTTGGGATTCAAATTACCATATAGGAAAATTCAACAACTCTATCTTTTGTTTAAAATTATAACTGGCCTAAAATTCAATTTTCTTAAATTATTATCTGGAACCGGAACAACAAATTTGTTTTGCGTGCTTTAAAAACATTTGTAACTTTTTTCCCCATAAGTCACTAAGTGCTTTAAAGGGACACTGGCACAGGGAGGTTTATGTTTTGAGGTGAACAATGTGCTAAATTTTTAATTAAATGCCTTTCTGCTACACAGAATATTCCTAAAACGTCAAAAGAAGGAAATCAAACGATTTTCTTACAGAAAGAACAAACATTGTTCATGTCGATTTTTCTGATTTACAAAGGAAATACTTTAAAATATCAGCAATCCATTTTCATCCTAGCAATCAGGAAGACAAACACACTAGTCTCTAAGAACTGGGGTTTCCCAAAAAGGAAAGGGGTTCTCCAAAAATAGTGCAAAAGATAGCAGAAATCATCATTCTGGCAGAAAGTGGTACTTCCCCCGGGTACTTCGCAAAGAAAAAAGACGGAGGTGGTCATACATTGTATGCCCATAACAAATCGCCTATTCAAGCACAAGATGGCACTGATCCAGGGAGTGTTGTGATAAAATCCACAGATGTTGCAAGCAAATTCAAGGTATGTATGTTTTGCTAAATTTTTGGCTCAATTTCAGCCTAAGTTGAAAGTGCAAATGAGAAAGGAGACTTATCATGACCTATGACTACAATCTGCCTAGTTGAAGGCGGTACTCATACCAACCACATGCGTCGAGTTGAACTACAGACAAGAACTTCCACCATCGAGCAAACAAGAACGCACAATTTTAAGAATGTAAAACAGATTAATCAATTCCACTCTGTTACAATGGATCAACAATAACTAGAGTACCACTTGATGTATTACCCACCGAGTTATCTACAGCATTTTCTCCTTGAACCCAGTATTTTTGTACATAACTTCTACAGTGGAGTAAATTTGGGGGGAAAAAATTGCGGTAATTTTATCTTGCAGGAAGGAACTTTTTTGCGGATCGCGGAAAAACCCGCAAATATGGCAAAAATTAGAACAAACAGAAATTTAGTGCCACACGGGTAGTACCGACTTAGAGTTCCGGTGTTCGGTCACCGCATTGTGTATTTATTTTATTTGTTTTGTGTAAATTTTCAAGGCTGTGTACATTCGCCTCCTCCCCTCAAAAAAAAAAAAAAAGAGAAGGTAAATTTGAACTTAAGAATTAACCTTCGTACATCTTACTTCGCAAAATATATAGACCTTGTCATTTTGTACAATAAATTTGCTCAATGCGATATTTGTGAATCCAATTTGAACGGTTTTCTTCTCTTAATTTCAATACGCTATATTTCTCGATCTTCGCGCTTGCTTGGTACGCCATATTGAAAATAGCTATTAAATGCAGACCATTCTTCCGCAAAAATATTCAGGAAGCGTGGGAGTAGATTTCCTGTTATTAAATCTGTCTTTTTTCTGTTTTTCAGGTGAAATACTCTTCTGGAAAAAGTCGTCTTCTTCACCTTACGTTTTTAACTCCGACAGATGATCTTAACAGACGCTTGCTTTTAGAAATTTCTGATATCTCCAGATTTGGAGAGCTGTTGTCAGAATTACTGCATGTTGAGTTCTGCGAATCATGCTCTGGCTAAAGGAAAGGTGCTGTTGCTGGCGAAAATGACGTAGAGAAAGCGAAAAGGCCTCGCTCTGAGACAAACTTTTCTGCCACCGACTCTGTCAGCACACAAGTAAACCAAACATCTTCAGCCCGGGCCTCGTCCGTCCCAGCATCTGATACGACGGACGTCAGCATCAGTGTCTCCCCAGCACTTATCAAAGACAATCTCTGGGCATTACATAAAAATTTCTAGATAGACTCTTTCCTTGGCATAAAAATTATCTCAGTCTGTACTACTGTGCAAAGCAATTGTGTATTACATGGAAATTTCCATAGACTCCCTATGACAAAGAATTAATATCAGCTGAAACGTTTGTCCAAACAAATGGGCATTACGTGGAACTTTATATACAGAAGAGAATAGGAAGAGAATAAAGTGGATTACATGGACATTTCCATATAAGACACCTTGTGGCAAAGAATATCTGAAACAACTTGGGTCCAAGCAATTGAGCGTCACTTGAAAATTTTCATAGACTCTGGGACTAAGAATATCTAAAACCTTTGTCCAAGGAAATGGGTATTTATTACATGGAAATTTCTATAGATTTTTTTGGCGGAAAATATAATCTGAATCTGTCATGGCTGAGTGTATATTGTCCAAGCAATTGAGTATTACATGGAAATTTCCATAGACAGCTTGTGGCAAACAATTTCTGAAAGAAATTTAATCCAAGGAATTGGGCATTACATAGAAATTTCCAGATTCCTTGTGGCAAAGAATATCTGAAACTATTTTGTCATAGACACTTTGCGGCAAAGAAATCTGAAAGAATTTTGCTCTATGGAAGCAGTTGAGCGTCACTTGAAAATTTTAATAGAATCTCTGGGACTTAGAATATCTAAAACCTTTGTCCAAGCAATTGGCCATTACATTGAAATTTCTATAGATGTTTTTTTGGCGGAGAATATCTCAATCTATCATGGCCAAGTCTATATTGTCCAAGCAATTTAGTATTACATAGAAATTTCCATCGATTCCTTGTGGCAAAGAATATCTGAAACTATTTTGTCAAAGTGATTTACATTGTAAGGAAAGTATATCTCAAACTTTTTAAAGCATAACAAGCTATTCTTATGTACAGATGTAATATTTTTTGTGATATTATAGAGCTGCTTACCACGAACGGCTGGAAACATGCACGTTATCATGTTAATATTGTTGCTGTGAAACAATACTGAGACGAATTCTGTTCAAAAACATTTGAAATAAACTCAGTCAAACAAACATCATAGTGGTCAATTGTATCAGTATAAAAGCTGATGGGGATTTACATCTCAGTTAAATGGACAACTGATAGGTAGCTATTACATACACTTTCCATTTTGTTGGAAAACGTACAAATACAAAGTTTGTCTTTTTTCCAAATGAGCTACTCCAGAAAATGCGCACTTAAAAAATTATGTGTTAATAGACTATTTTATGATGTCAAGATATTTTTACTAGTGAACTGTTTAAAAACAAAATAAACGAGAAAGCGCATTGGGCATTTTAACCGGCCATTCTGACCCTCCCCACCCCTAGGTTTCACAAATGTTAGCGCGATCCTCTATTTATACGAACCGGCGTGACGAAAAGTGTGATTGTGTGACACAATATTTTGACTGTAACGTTACTGGATGACGTAATGTTTAAACTCTGATGACTCAGCTTATCTTTCTTATCGCTTTTATTTGTGTTGAAAAACGCAAATTCACTCAAACGTTGAACGTCGATATAAATTCGCTCACAACCGAGAACGCTCACACTGGGACGACGAGGTATTTACTGTTGTGCCTAGACCTTAAATACAAACAGTGAACATAGCAGTAGAATTAAAATATAACGCTTGATAAACACGAGCTCGAGCAGATCGTCAGAGTATGGGGTACGCCAAGGCATATATCATGACGTGATGTTTAAATCCGGTTTGCTAACCCGGGAATCCCCTTGCAAAAGTAAACAAGCGAGCGGGGACGAAAGTCGCCCACGTCTTTGAAAGCTAAAGCGCCTGTCGAGCCGCAATCGATTTAACGCTCACTCGCTTGTTTTTCTTTTCCTTCACTATCTCTGAACGGAAAGAGAGACTGCTCGTGGCCTTTAGCGAACACCACACGCAAACTACACAAATCCGTCGATAATATTCAGATATTTTCGTTCTTTCAATGCAAAAAGACTCGTAACACCTGCCTTAATTGATCTCCTTATTAATGACGATTCCTTCGTATCAACTTCTCGCCTCAAATAAACACTCATCTCTCTCCGTTCGCAAGAACTCTCATGTACTGATGGTGCAATCAACTAATATTGCATCATCATACTGGTACCAATTCCTTCTCTTCCTAGCCCACGCCGGCAAAACGCAACTGTCCTCTTTGTCCGCTGATGGGGATTTACATCTCAGTTAAATGGACAACTGATAGGTAGCTATTACATACACTTTCCATTTTGTTGGAAAACGTACAAATACAAAGTAAATAAAGATGTAAATCCCCATCAGCTTTTATACTGATACAAGAAGTTAGCTAATCAGAAACCTTATAATCCACTTCGCAAACCACCCCCCCCCCCCATAAAACGCCAAGGGAAACCGCCTCTCACGCAGCACAATATTACACCGCTCCTATACAAAACGCAACTTTCAAAGCAAATCACATTCACAGAACCGTGATATGCTCGCGACATTCACAAATCCTTCTGACTCCCACATTTTTACACTCCTCAAAATGTCAATCCCAATAAAAAAAACTCCTGCGCTAAAACAATTTTCACCATAACCACTAACTAGATCAGACAACACAGCCAATTTCGCATTCAATCCTATTAGCTCCTTTACTCAATAGCGCATGCGTTATACAAGACAAATACAAAAAACCCCAAACTTAACAACCCTTCGCCGTTCATATCTTAAATACTGTAAATTAACAGACAAAAACATAGGAAGGTAACATTCAGAAGACTTATATGCGCATGCGTCTTATATAAGACAGTACCGCTCTTGATACCCGTAACACAAGCTTTACAGCACTTTCTTCGTATGTTAAGCCAACTTGCTTTCAGGAAAAACCGTGTCCATTTTATAAACCGGCGGTCGCCATGATGGCGACGGCGGTTAATAACAATAAAATGAGAATCAACTATCATGTAGTGTTATCTGCATTATTAACCAATTAGAAGATGAAGAGGCAGACCAACAGAAACAAAAAATCACACATTTAAATGCTGAAAGGGGCACTACTGTGTAATGAATGAAAACTGCTGCAGTGTTGCTTGCGGACGTACTATCCTGGAGGCAGGGCATTTGTCCTCTTCCTTCGTCCCCACTCCCAGGAATTTGCCATCCAAGAAAAAAAACTGCTAATGCCCGGGGGTTAGCTGGGGGGGGGGGGGGGAGGGCACAGCTGGAATTGACCAATGCATAACCAATACACCATAAACACCGGCGTATAAGCCAGCCCCGCAGATACAGTTTGTACATACAAGGTGCACTTACAAAGATAAACTCCACAAATTCCTTGTGTTTGCACGTTCCAGCCTTTACCATATAGCAATGGCAATATTGCTATTGCCACCTCAGTCTTTTCTCCTGAAACAGAGAACAGTAGTATTTAGTGGTGTCAAGTGTCTATTAGATTTGTTTTGTCCATTTTTCCTTTCTTTTTATTCTTTTGTCTCGCTAGTCATTGATTATAAAGTTACATGTATCATATAAAACAAAGAAGGGTTAACAACTGGAATCGAGACAAATTTGCAGTTCAGTTTGCAACCACTAGGTAGTCTTAAGGAAAAAAAACATGGCAACAATGACACGCAGCAGTACGAGCCATTACTTAATACCTTGTGAAAGTAAATGTGTAAACACAATAATGCAAAACAAAGCCAAAACACATTATTTAATCAACTGGTGTGAATGTGATCACTTGCAATGGTACAGCGCTTGAAGATCTGACAAAAATGCCATCGCTTGCAAACTGTACTAAGCATAAAGATCTCACATTATGAAATTTAGTGTTAGTATAAACATGATAATTCAACTTGATAAAGATTCCGTGACGGAGTCAAAAGCTTGTGGCTTACATAAATTTTGGATCCTGTGAAAGAAACCTGATTTGTTTTGATTCAATATGTCAGGATCAAGCACCAGTTTTTTCACTAATGATAATTCAAACTGTACCAAGCATAACAGATATACAGACAGACAGCTTTTTTTCACCACGATTAAAATTAAAGCTCTGCAGCTTGTGGGGTTGTGCAAAATAATAAAAACTAATAAAAACTAAAATTAAGTATATACAAAGCTAAGTAAAATCTAGCCAGCGAGCAGGCTCACTTAGTGTGTTATTTGGCGAGTATCTCGGTGGCGGAAGTCGGCGAGAAGAATGGGGCGAGGAAAAGTGAGCCTGCACAAAATCCATTGAATTTTGAATTCTCCTTGTTCGTCCACGAACGCAGCATTCTGATTGGTTTGAAATGACACGCGATGACAGAATTTATTATTGTGAGAAATAACAAGCAAGGTGGTGGTATTGTTTGTCGCCTTCAGACTGTGAGCAGTCTCTTTCTTCTAGTTTTAGCAAGAAGGAAAATAGGAGGAGTGCTCGGAGTCTATCAGTTTTTCAATCAATTCAATCTCTTAATGTGACTCGGCTGGTTGCGTCTGGCTAGCGATTGCGGTTTTGTGTCATTTTTTAAAATATCAGCCATGTTTATTTCGGTTATTGCAGCCTGATTTTCGTGTGTGGTAGTTTTCAAGCTTCTCTTCTTGGGATCTCCAAAATGACAGGATCTGTACCATTTTGTTTGACCGTGCAATGGACATTATCTTGCAGTCTTTGTTACACCGAGTTTGGTTACTTGTTATTGTGGGAAGATGGTAACGCGTGTTCCTGTTTACAGATGTTTGCAACGCATAATTTAAGAGTGAAGTCTTCTGCAGTAGCGGCTCAATACTCTTTGTAAATGCAAGTTTCATGTCCCTGGAGTTCGATATTTTTAACCTCTTATACGTTCTTGCGCATCGATTCCGAGTCACAGATGCCTTTGCGATTTGATTTCTCGAGGATTCCTAGTTCCATACCGATTTTGAGTAGAACACGTTTAAATGCGGCGAAAATTGTCAACTGTGTTTATAATTTTCTTTTGCGCTATTCCGGCACCTTCATAAAGAACTCGATCCTCTCGAGTGTGAAAATCTGCTGTTGTGTTTGTTTACATTTTGCTTCGCTTGTATTGGTTAGATATTTGATACCTTGAGAGTTGAGACTGGTCACCTCACAGGGGCGGAATTTAAAATTCAACGGCTTTTGTGCAGGCTCACTTTTCCTCGCCCCATTCCTCTCGCCGGCTCGCTTCGCTTGCCGACTTCCGGCCCCAAAATACTTGCACGAATCACATACTTAGTGAGCCTGCTCGCAGGCTAAGTAAAATCGGTTCATACAAACTGGGTGATTCCAGAAAATATCCATACCCTACCACGGGCGGCATCTTCATCTAGACCCCCCCTTGCCTTAGGAAATTCCAAAATACTCAACCCCCCCTTGCCCTTGGAATTCCAAACCGTTCTACCCCCCCCCCCATGCCTTCGGAATTCCGTTATCAGTCAACCTCCCCCCCTAGGCATTGCCGCCTTTTTCTTCCAACTGATTTGAAAAGCCCTCTCTATATTCCAAACACCTTTATTAAACGGAAATTAATCCTTTTGCTCCCTCCGAAAGAGAAAAACGTCCATTCAGCACAGCAAACAATCAACGTTGCGTGAAGACAAACAGCGGCCGACTGAGTGATATTTTACATTGTAACCTTCCACGGCAAAACGTACATTACCGATAATCCGTTAAACATTAGAAAACTCAAACGGCTTTGAAGTCATTCCAACGCTTGGTCCAATGTTTAAACGTGTGTCTATAATTTTTGATATCGAGGGTTCCCATGAATAATTTGCGTGCCGAATGCGACGTAAAATTCTAACAACAAAGCTAAAATTTTCAGAATTGAAATTGGAAATTCATAATTGCGTTTGCCAGACTCAAACCTGCCGTCAAAAGCGAAACTGTTGAATGCAAACTATTCTAAAAATCGAAGGTTGTGATGTTAGGAAAAGAATTAGAGTAAAATAGCAAGCCTTTTTCCTGCAATTATTTTTAGTTCACAGTGAATGCAATTTACATACTGTACTGCGGCCTCAAACAAATTTCGTGAGAACAAATCAAACTTTTTCCCCGCACTTTATCCTTCCATTAAAATTAAAATAGTAAATGAAATTCACATTGAAATTCAAAGTCAATGACAACTTTAAAAGATTTGTACAAAACGAATTTGTACAAAATAGTGAATGTAGCCTGATCAAAAGCGCATCAAATTTGTATAACGCGTGAAATCTGACCTTTTCAATGAACGTCGCATGGTATGTAACGCAACAATTTCATATCTGTCTCGATGATATCTGCTTGAGGGGCTGAAAACCCTTTGCTGGGATCTACAGTATTGCATTCGAGCAAAACAATCGAAGAAAAGCCTACGATCGCTTTTGTGACCGATCTACTGGCAAGTGAACAGCTTTCAGCCGTCATGTTAGCATAAACATTTTATTGATCATGACCATTGAAATGTGTCTCTGCCGTGTTAATTGAGTTGAACGTGTCTCGTGTTTACGAGTGAATCATCGTCCTTGGATAAGTCGTTTTTGACGAGTTTTTCTTGAAGAGACTTCACTACACCAAACTGGGAGTTACTCTCCTGAAAATCTCCCCATGCCTTCGGAATTCCAGTCCAATGAACCCCCCCATGTCCTCGGAATTCCAGTCGACGTATTTACCCCCCGTCCCCTTCGGAATTCCGAGATGCCGCTTGTGGTATGGGTATGGATATTTTCTGGAACCACCCAATGCTTAAAAAAACCCCTCAAAACTAAGAACTAATTTCTTAAGGCAGCTCTTAAAGCATAAAGATCTCACACTATGAAATTAAAATAATGTGTAAACATGATAATTCAAAACATATAATATTGTGCCTGCAGGTAAACAGTAACTGAGTAGTAGTAGTCTCAGTATAAATATTCAGTCTAAATGAAAAGCTTAACAACGCTAAAACGCGACTTTTCTTTTAAAACAAGTCTTAATACTCTCTGTTAGCCTAGTGCTGCCAATGGAAGGGGTCTCATACAAATGCTCGCATAAAAACTGTACATGTATGCACGTACGCCATACGCTCATACCGTAATTCACACGTCCTGTAGTTGCACCAAACCATCGCTTGTTTAGAACGTAATTAGCGAGCTGTACAATTTGTTGAGTATTAATGACTTACTCTGGTTTTTAAAGAAACCGTTTGAGGTTAGGGGAATTCGAAATGATGGAACACAATTCACACTAACCTTGAAAGTCTACATTGGTTGTTCCATGTTCCAGTGTCAACCATGGAGCCGCCAGAACATTGTGAAACACTTTCTTCCAGACCTGCCGGCTTCTGGCTCTTGATTCGGACCTCTCTGAGCTGCTTTCGCAAGGTGAAACTCGCCATTTTCTACCATTTTCTTACGAAATAAAACGAAGTCCTTCTATTTCAACCCAATCTCGTTCCCAGAGGCTGCATTCCTTTTGGTCAGCACCAAGGATGCAAGACCCCTGGGATAATCAATGTCAAAATGCTGGCGAATCGAAATCTGATTGGCTACTATATTTCACCGGAAGTCTACGAGAAAGAAGTGTCAAAACAGGAAATAAAAAAAAAATACTTAGAATGCTTTTGCTGGACGTTTTCGATCACGTCAGAGACGGACAATGGGAAAGAAATCTGAAAATGGGCGATGCAAACTAACAAAGAATCGAAATACAGTCAAATTCAAATTCATGTTAGAGAAGACGCAAAAAGCTAACTGGTGTCGATCACATGATTAAAACGAAAAAGGCGCCAAAACCTTGTGATATGTTGCAGCGGTTCTTGAGAAAGCTGAATGAATACCTGCTGCAAGATAAACGACGCGACGGTTGAAGAAGGAGTACAATTTTTGGATTAATTCCTCTAATTTCCAGCTCTAAAGTATGGTTCATGGACACTGATGGCTTGAAAATTGTTCTCAACATTGTCTAAAGAGGATGGAAGTTGGCAGTCTTTCCAGTGCAGCCGTAGAAGTTAAAATAAGCGGCTTTGTTTTAAAAATCCGTTCACTCCGCGGAGCCATGTGCGAGTTTGATGGAACAGAAGACAGAATTTAAGCTTATTTTGTTGAACTGGAGCCGATAATCTCACTGTAGCTGAAAAGTGAATGGTAGATTGGATTCTTGAATTAAGTGGTGCAAAAACTGTTGCAGCGACCGGACAGAATGACAAAAACAACGAGAACAGCGATCCTGTTTATTTTTGCAAGACATCGTAGCTGTCGTATTTGGAAGCTTTGAAAGTTTGCAGCTGGCAAGACTGATAAACCTCATCGAGTGTAGGTAAAAGGTCTTTCTCTAGTATTAAATTGTTTTCACTCTCAACTTTGATTGTCTGTGTAAGAAATCGTCCATCGTTGATTGTGATAGATTTTTAATGTTTCTAGCTGTACTAAAAAGTGGCTGTTCAGTTTGCCTTGATTCATTGAGTTGAATTATTTATAGACCTGCTGTGATACTCGTTAATAAATTGTACCTAAGTCATTTTTTGTGTGTTTATTCTATGTAGCGTTTTAGTATTTCGGCAAACGAGCTTTCCGTACAAAACTTATACCGTAGTAAAATATTTACCGACGTAGTGGTGAAGAAAACACAACACCAGCAAAGTCGAAAGGCGAATATAACACAACGCCTGCTCAGGCACGTTTCATAAATAAATGACCGCTCTACTTTGTCCAAGACCGTTTAATAGCATCAGTACAGTTGATTTGCTCTGCGTCTTCCTTAATAAATAAGCAGTCGCACTCTGTAAAAAAATTTAAGCTAAATTTTACGCGTATATGCCGCGCGCTAAAAACAAGGTCAAGTTTTTTTAAGGTTGATTTCTTGCTCAATTAGACTTCTCAAATTAGTAAGCTTACACACTATTCGACTGCTAAAGAACCTCGTCCATGACTATCGTTTTCTTTCAAGGTGTCGCTGAAAATTTGTTAATTTTGTAAAGGGTCGTAAGATGTGGAATAAAATTTGCGGCGGCACTTCAAACTCCTCGACAATGGCTACGTTTTCAGTACCCTTGAAAACGTTCATGCTTGATATTTGTTCTTCTATCAAAAAGTTTAATGAGGATACGACTACAATAAAAGAGTTAATTTTCTCTTCACCACTGTTGTTTAAAAAACACACACATTCAGTCACAAACGTATGGAGGCAGCCAGTCACTGAGAGATTTTCCATATTCACCTGGCAGTACACAAATGGTATCTTTACCATCAACAACAACAGTCTTCAGCGCCTCGTATTGGCGTTCTTTTCATTAGAGGTCCGGTCTCCTTTCTGAACTGAATTTTCTAACGCGAAGTGAAACAAATTTATAGAAACCGGTGCGGCCATCTTCGCGAGACTGCGAGCGGGGATAATTTTCATTTTCACGCGAGTCTCGCGTGAATGTCAATGGCGCCAAAAACAAGGGGACGTCGTAATATTTCGCGTCTTTTTTGTCTTTACACGACCCATAACGCATGCTCAGTTCGTAAACTGTCGAGCATGCGCTTTAAAAAACCGGAAGCCTAAAAAGTGGCATCCGGTTTCTGATTATCCCAGAGTCCGTGGCATTTCGATCCCGCTGACCGTAAATGCGCGCGGGCTCTGGGGACGAGATTGATTTCAACCTTGAAATAACCGCCTACCAATTCGGGCTGCGCGCGCATAGTATAATTCAACAACGGCTTTCACAGAATAAATTAACTTGGAAAGAGAGGGTTGGGGAGGGGAGGGACGATAAGTACAAACTGAGTTTGCTCAGAAATTTCATGTGTCACTCCAATCAAGGAGTACCAAATTGAACAAAGTTCCCTATCCTTTTTCCAAGAAGGAAGAATCAAGTTAAACATATTCTGTAAATACTAACAAATTCATGCCACCGATTCCTTCGATCTGCCCCGGGGGACCCGGGGGTCTCCGGAAATTTCACACTCCCATGACACTACAACTGTCCAAAAGTATCGCGGGCGAACATAGCGTGGACTTGATGAATTTTGGCGCGGATTTGCATTGTTGTTGTGAAAGCAGGGGCTATGGCTATAGGTATATTTTATAGTTTTGTACGTTCCTTGTTCCTCGTAAAATGAAGACAGCGCTGGTTCTTACTTTCGGATGTATCAGGGTTCATCCAGCGTACGAAAATAGCCTTTCCCACAGGGCAGTTGGAAGCTATACGGGTAGCCCTCGTTTCGACTTGGATCACCAGCCCCGGTCTTCAGCAAATGTCCACATGTCTTATGCGAAAAAAAAGGAATTCATCAGTCATGTACCAATGCATCGCTGTTGAAACTGGTAAGTTGACAAACTACTTTATTTTGTATTTGACTGTTGATTCTATTGATATCATCTTGGGCTTTTCTAATATAATGTACCAGCCAAATTGAAGCTTCAACATCCTCCCCCCGGGCACACCCCCCCCCCCGGGCATTTAAACTTTTGACGATTGGCTTGTTCAAATTCCTCCCCTCGGGGCAAAAAAGCCGTTCAAACGCCCCACCAATTAGTACTGAAATACCCCTCCTCAAAGTCAAATTTCTTCTTCAAGCAAACACTGTTCACGCTTTTCAGAGAGAGATATGCCGTAACGACACCTTCAAACTTCTCTTAAAGACCCTTTTGAGAGAGTTATTCACTAACAAAGGCGAACGGGGGTATTAGGCTAGAACAAGAGATAAATTTGGGTTAAATTCCCCACCCTTCCAAGGCAACGTTCAAATTCCCCCCTCCCCTGGCACAATGCACAGTCAAATGCCCGGGGTATGCCCAGGGGGGGGGGGGATGTTGAAGCTTCAATTTGACCAGTACATAAGGGAATGTTATTGATCGTGGACAATCGATAAGCTCCAGCAAACATGGAGAATAAGTCTACTTGTAAGTTTGCATTTACCGGTATGTTTGTGTAAGATGCTACAATAAAATTGAATGCAAACGGTGTAAGACAATGTGAGAACTACAAATTTTTTTAGGAATATCGCCAATCTTATCTCAAATTGCACAAGAAGTCATGTCACTGCTTTTCATAGATATAATCTACTGTGAATATTACAGGTTTCAGTACAGTCAAAGCTCCCATAAGCGACCACCTCGAGAATTCAGAAAAGTGGTTGCAACCAGAGCTGGTCGCTTACCAGAAGTAGACTACGAGCAGTCTCTCTTTCCACTCAGGGATAGTTGTGAGAAACAAACAAGCAAGCAAGCACGAATTGTTACGTGACATGCAAAAAATTGCCTGCGTCGTTGATACCTGAGTGTAGTGAGTGTAGTGAGCCAGGTGTATCAATGCAGCAGGCGATTTGCAGCTCGCTACACTCGGTTTGTCACGTAACAATGCAGCAGGCTATTTTCGCTCACTCTGACTCGCTTGTTTCGCTCAACTACCCTGAGCGGAAAGAGAGACTGCTCATAGTCTAACGAGAAGGGGCTCTCGTAAAAGAACCATGTGGTGAAAAAATGGAGGGTGGTCGCTTGTGAGAGCTTTTGATGGTCACCAATAGTACTGTATTGTATGTACAAGTCAACAACCATTAGTGCTTATGCTATGCATTACTCTGAATAAGCTCAAGAAGTGAGTAGTTTTATTTAAGTGTTGACTGAGCGGTCACCTTCAAGCACTCATAAGAAACAAAGAACAAGACCAGTCAGAAATTCACAAAAGTGGTCGCAGTTGGTTACGGGAACAATCACTTATGAGAGCTTTTCATTACAGAGTTTAAGTGACACTTCAAACGGGGTCTCACTACGCTGGTTGTAACTAGAGCTGTTCACTTACGGAGGGTTCATAATTTATGTAAAAGGGGGGCTATGGCGATTTTTAAGGGGGGGCATGATTTTTCCTTTTAGGTTTTGGGCAGGGGGGGGGCTATCGAAAATTTCTTCCGATGTGAAAGAAGGTATAAGGGGGGACCATAAAAAAATTCCATAAAAACCGCCACCATCCGTTTACCCATATTTAGCAGAAGGATCTGTAAATAAAGTTCTAGTATAGCTGGAGCTTATAAATACAAAGTAGCAGTCGATGTCAATGAATAATAAACTCACGCTGATGCTTGCTTTCTCAGAACATTTATTTATAATTCCGTGTTCCTCTCTTCTCTGCAGAGGTCTCTTTGCGTCACTAAGAGGCGGGGATGGGGAAAGAGGAGGGAAACCGTGCCTTTCACTCTTCCCATCGTCCCCCGCGCTATTAATTTTTAATTTTTATTTAAAATTTTATTAATGGGATACCAGCAGGCACCTCTGTAGAGTTCTTAAGTTTATATTCCAGTTGGTGGTGAAGCTATCAAACCACTAACTGCTTTATAACTGGCTCTACAGCATGTATAGACCACATTAGAAATGGCCACAATTGACTCCATTGCAAGATAATATTTTAAACCTAATTTGTACATCCTTAAGGTATTCTAGAAAGCTAAATTCTATTTGTATGATGTGAGCATTCTGTGTGTATTTTTTAATGTGAAATGTTACTGGAATGATGCCTCAACAAACCAATTAAATGGCCATTTTTAGCTGGTTTAGAAGACTGTGGTGAATGTAAGCTGTTAATCCTTTTATTTATGCTTATCATCAGTTTGATAAATTTTAGTTTTTCATACTCAATAAACTAATTAGTAGTTTTGCTCATTAAACAATTGTCATTATGTGGTTAAATTTGAGACTAAAAATGTCTTGTTTTAGTCATCAGGGTTTTTTGGGTGGTGGTGGTGGAGGAGGGGGAGGGGGTTCATGGTATTTTGCCCACAGTTGTGGGTTATGCAGTGAGGAGTGGCCAGGGAAAAACACACACCAAATAATAGGGGGGGGGGGAAGGGGGGCTTCCAAAAAATGCAAGGGAAAAAATCTAAAATCACCATAGCCCTACCTTTACATAAATTGTGAACCATCCCTTACGAGAGTGGTCACTAGGAGAGTTTCGACTGTATTCTGATTGGTTCCCTAGCTATTTGAGGTATATGTTGTTGCTGCTGTGCATAATCATTATTATTATTATTATTATTATTATTATTATTATTAGTATTATTATTATTATTAGAATATTATTATTATTAGAATATTATTCCAGCAGCTGGTACATGCATATCAAAGCCTAGTATACATGCATATAATGCCTAAGGCTGAAAACAAAACTTTAAGGGCAACTCTTTCTGGCAAGAGTGTTACATGTATTTAGTAAGTCAACCCCTTTCGGCAGTTGGTATATCAGAAGGTAATGTGCAAGGTTGGAAGATTGTCCAAACAATGAACAGTTGGCCCAACAGTGTTTTATTAAGTGGGTGTTGGTAAAGCTGATTTTCATTGTTACAGTCAATGTCATTAGTCAATATTATTTTTACCACCTTAATGACTGCCCAATTAAAGATTAAAGATTACTCGTGTTGTAAATTCATACTATCTATACAGTTGAACCCCACCTAAGGATCTTAACTACTCCATCAAGAAACAACTACCTCATTATTATGGCTAGTACTTTTTTTGGCCTGAAAAAAGTCCTGTCTGTTTCTTATCTTTAAACCCATTGATATGACTCCCCTCTTTATACGACTACATCTCTTTGACCTGATGGAGGTCATTTCACTGTTCTATCAACTTCTATCAATTGGGTACAAAGGATATGTAAGCATTACTCATATTATCCATGTTAAAAGTAATATTGATCATCTTCACAGGAATATTTGTCATTCATGACAAAACACCATTTATGCTAAATTTTGGATTTATCAACTGAGTTGATAAGGTAAATTGGCCACCAACTTTCAATTTTGTGTTTCACGTCCCCACCGACGTAGCACCACAGTTTCTCTAACCCCACCTCTTTTCAAGTATGCTGACATACTTGAAAAGAGTTTGATGGATTAAAGGTGAATCTTGTTCTTGTTACTGGTAATCTTGTTTTCAAAACATATTTCTCAATCTATTGGGTGGTTTTACCTGATGTCCATAGTTTTCTGTCCCACACAAGGTGTCTCTTTGACCTGTGATCCTATTCCTTTCAAGATGTGATTGTAATCAATCCAGCTCTTCTTAAATAGTGAATTTCATTTACATTGTGCAAGTGTTACAAATGACCTTCTCAACCTTGTCGTTTTCAGATTTCTTGCCTTTGTCAACTACCATCCATGGCACTGGTAAATATTTGAAAGAGCTGGACAGTTTCTTACATGGACAACACTTTTGTGGCTATTTTGTATCAGCTTCGATCAGTGCTTCATGAAAGCAAAATTTTGGAGGGAAAAACAGCATTGCACGACAAGTTGGTTACAGAATTTATTTAAAAAATTTCATCTAATCCACATCAATTTATTTATGAGTTCTGATTGAACTAGGATTCTAAGGAAAGAATGAGAAGAAATTAGTGTTTTTTAGCTTTGCTTTTTTGGTCTAAACAATTAAGTCAGATAATAGAGGCACTTCCTTTTGTAGAAGGACTGTCCACTGAGAGAACAGGCCAGTTTCTCTTTGTCATGAGTCTTCTCCACTCTCTCAGCAGTAATTTTTGAGAAAAAAATATGCAAGAGTTGAAACTCAATTAAAGCGTATTTGTTTCTTTGTGACATTAGCAACCATTCCTGCTCTTAAGATGACACAACTTTTATTAGCAGGGCCGCCAAGATGACGCATCTTTTGCCAGTTTGTGTTTGCTGTTGCCACAAGAAATAAATGACGATAACTCATGATCAAGATCAGTTGGTAAAAAGCAGAACAAAAACAAATAAACAAACAAACTAACTAATGATAATGACCTGGCTGTGGCAAAACAGGATGCTTTCTTGAAACAATATTTCAGTCTACTGCCATTGTAAGTAGAATTAAGGATATGCGCAGCCCGTACTACTAAGTCTTGGAGTAGTGAAATGAGCACAGAAATGTTAAAAAAATTCAAAGCAGGGACTTTTAGTTGATTTTGCCGGCTATCACTAAACTTTCCTATGGTGCGCCCAAGCTTTTGAGCCGATGAAATCCAACTTAGTCTACAGCAAAAACATCTTTTCCCAAACTAGGTGTAGGGATTTTCTATCCTTCAACTACGATAACACACCTAACCTGCAAGAACTGCAGTTAGACAATAAATAACAAATAAGGATATGCCTGGCACCAATCTTATTGACACAATATTAATTCCAGAAAAGTGTTTGAGTGCTGACTAGTAATCATTTCAACCCATTTCCCAAACAAAATAAAGTACTTGACCAATCAAATTTGATTAGTTTTATTTTGTGATCACCTCCAATGCATGAATTTGGTATTTCACTTCGTAGAGTATGTAACTTGAGATTGTAAAATAACTAGTTATAATATGTACTCTTACTATAAGTGCAAATGGGAAGCAAAATCACTGTGTCTGGTTTTGTTGCTAGGGCTCCTTTTTGAAATGACCCCATTTTCAAACTCTCAAACCGTAGAGGAGTGGTATGTGCGCAAACGCAAATAGGTAAAGTCTGAATTCCAATTTGTAAGTCAAAGTTTTAAATTGCAGAGTAGGTGGAAGCTTGTAGTTGCCCAGATGTTTCATCTTTAGGCAGCGCACCGGAAACGGGACAGGACAGATGTTTCATCTGTTAAGTTAACAGAAACCTACTCTGTGGGCTGAACAACTACATGATAACGGATTACAAAACTAAATCATCGCTAGGGCTCCTTTTTGAAACAACCTCCTTTCTAAACTCTACTGTAGAAAATTATAGGGATGTCATTTAGGAAATAAATACAAAATTCAATTAGGTAAACTCGGAAATGTTTAACTCCAATTTGTAAGTTTAACATTGCAGAGTAGGTGGAAGCTTGTAGTTGCCCAGATGTTTCATCTTTAGGCAGCGCACCAGAAATGGGACAGGACAGATGTTTCATCTGTTAAGTCAGCAGAAGCCCACTCTGTAGGGTGAATAAATAATAGGTTTAACATACTAAGACCTTTTCCCATTCATGTTGACTATCGAATCATGATATTATTTCTACAGTAAATGCAGTTTTTAAATCATGCCCCTTTCCACTCATTTCAATGAGAAGATCTGGACCCAAAAATACAGTGGGGTTTGTTTCTATTGCCTTTTATCTATTACCTGCAAGAAAATGACTTCATTTGACTAAATGTAGTGAGGTGTAATGAGTTGAGTTGATGAAGTCATTGTTTTTGTCAGAGGTTCAAAAACTAAAGTCCATTTACATCAGAAATGATCTTTGTATTTAATCCAAAATCCTTGAAATAAAATTAAATGCTTTCAGGGGGGATCTTTATCCACCCCATGACTTGTCTTCACTATTCGCACTTCATAATAGCCCACGTTCTTTTGCCACTAATTGCAAATTTTCTAAGATTCTTTTGTCTTTAAATTTCTTTAAGAGAATTGGTGCAAAAAAAGCCTTTATGCCAGGTCAAAATTATCGAACATGGGCTGTCATAGGTGCAACTGACTCCAGTTTTACACCCCATTTAAGTTGCTTGAAATTAAGTTGGAAGGAGGGGTATGAAAAAGTTGAGACATTTTTAACCGGCCGTCGCCATGATGGCAACCGCCGGTTTATAAAATGGACACGGTTTTTCCTGAAAGCAAGTTGGCTTAACATACGAAGAAAGTGCTGTAAAGCTTGTGGTAACGGGTTCTCAAGAGTGGTACTGTCTTATATAAGACGCATGCGCATATTAGTCTTCTGAATGTTACCATCCTATGTTTTTGTCTTTTAATTTACAGTATTTAAGATATGAACGGCAAAGGGTTGTTTAAGTTTGGGGTTTTTTGTATTTGTCTTGTATAACGTATGCGCAATTAAGTAAAGGAGCTAATGGGATTGAATGCGAAATTGGCTGTGTTGTCTGGATTGACATTTTGAGGGGTGTAAAAATGTGGGAGTCAGAAGGATTTGTGAATCTCAGGACCATATCACGCTTCTGTGAATGTGATTTGCTTTGAAAGTTGCGTTTTGTATAGGAGCGGCGTAATATTGTGCTGCGTGAGAGGCGTTTTATGGGAAGGGGGGCGGGTGGCTTGCGAAGTGGGTTGTAAGGTTTCTGATTGGCTAACTTGTATTTCGCAGCGGACAAAAAGGACAGTTGCGTTTTGCCGGCGTGGGATAGGAAGAGAAGGAATTGGTACTAGTATGATGATGCAATATTAGTTGATTGCACCATCAGTACATGATAGTTCTTGTGAACGGAGAGAGATGAGTGTTTATTTGAGGCGAGAAGTTGATACGATGGAATCGTCATTAATAAGGAGATTAATTAATAAGGCAGGTGTTACGAGTCTTTTTGCATTGAAAGAACCAAAATATCTGAATGTTATCGACGGATTTGTGTGGTTTGCGTGTGGTGTTCGCTAAAGGCTACGAGCAGTCTCATTTTCCGTTCAGTGATTGTGAAGGAAAAGAAAAACAGGCGAGTGAGCGCGAAATCGATTGCGGCTCGACAGGCGCTTTAGCTTTCAAAGACTTGGGCGACTTTCGTCCCCGCTCTCTTGTTTACTTTTGCAAGGGGATTACCGGGTTAGCAAACCGGATTTAAACATCACGTCCCGAGATATGCCTTGACATGTCCCATACTCTGACGATCCGCTCGAGCTCGTGTTTATCAAGTGTTATATTTTGATCTAGGCACAACAGTAAATACTTCGTCGTCCTTGTGTGAGCATTCGCAGTTGTGGACGAATCCATATCGACATTCAATGTTTGAGTGAATTTGCGTTTTTCAGCACAAATAAAGCGATAAGAAAGATAAGCTGAGTCATCAGAGTTTAAACATTACGTCACCCAGTACCGCTATAGTCAAAATATTGTGTCACACAATCACACTTTTCGTCACGCCGGTTCGAAAAAAAAAGAGGATCGCGCTAACATTTGTGAAACCTAGGGGTGAGGAGGGTCAGAATGGCCGGTTAAAATGCCCATTGGGTTTTCTTGTTAAGGATTATTTTTGCTGATGGGTACTTCACCGGCCGATCTTCCCGTTTCTTACTTGGTTAACAGAGCATGCGCCTACCCGGCACTTTGCTATCTCTTTGTTTGTGTACGGGTTGGCCTGATTTTTGTTGTTCGCTTCACTGCGCATTTTTGACACATATTAATGATATTTTTTATAAACACATTGCACCATACTCAGTGGTGCGGTGGGCGATGTCGCAGCTCTTACAAGGTCTTCTCTGATTTGCTGAGAAAACAATACACCAAACAACAAAACAATGGACCCTAGCCCCGAGAACAATAGAGCTGCGTGATACCAAGGTCCAATGAAAATAGAGGTTGTTAAGAGCTGCGGGGCTACTCGGTGCGGTCATGCACCCAACATGTGTGCTTTTCTCGTCACCAGGACCTTCCCTGCGTTTAAAAGGGCGGTTGGAGATTTTACTGTGTGACACGATCAAATGGCGTTCACTTACCTTATTTTCAGACGATGCCAAACGTTTGTTTTCTTGCAATCTAAAACTGCTATTCAAACGACACGGAGTATTTTTATTGTGTCACGCGTCAAAATACTCCAGGTGTTTTGGGGCATTTTGGCAGCCTTTCTCAGGGGTTTCTCCGCAAGCCATTTTAAACCAGGGGCTGGATTCATGAAGCCCTCCTCAGGTAAGATATGTCCTATGTATTGTTAGAAAACAAAAGCCTTTTGTTAAAAAAAAACAATACTTAGGATTCATCTTTACTTGGGATAGCTTTGTGAATCCTTCCCAGGGAGAAGATCCTAGGGTCAGGGTTGTGCGCGAGCCTCGAGCTCGTGCAAGAGATTTTTCAAGGTTTCCGGTATGCGCTGTGAAAATTGTTACACATACAAATGATCCAACATTGTAGCTTCGGCCACTCGATTTCACTCGAAATACTTTCGTCGAAGTAAGTGTTACTGTAAGTTTGCACCTTCCTAAAGGGACACTGTAACCAATTTTTTCAGGTAACTTTGAAAACCTAAACCGAAACAAATTCCAATCAGAAGAAACCCAAAAATACTGGTTGCGTTTCGTTTAAAACTACTTTAGCAGTTCTCTGAGACTATAATTAAATGTGTTTGGCTGCGGATCGTTAGGATGGACATGGACTGTAAATTGAAAACATCAGGCTTTCCTTCTCTTGACGTTCTAGGAGTATTCTGTTTAATTCAAATTTCAGCACATTTTTCGCCCCAAAACGGAAACATTCCTGCGGCAGAGTCCTTTGAAAGACGTCCAGTGGGACAAACTGAAATAAAACGACTGTCGTATTTCAAATTCGATGTTTGAATTTGGCTAGGCTGTTCCAGGAGTTCGGATTGTGTGAAGCAGCGCGCTGAGTAGCGACTTCACGACTTCCTTTTTGGTCACAGTTTGGCTGCAATTTACCAACAAAGCGACCTAAAGACGGCGTGTGAGGTTAGAGGTTGCAGTGTCCCGTAGAAGTGCGGAAGAATCTGGTTTAATCCGGTTTCCTTGTTGGTTGACGGTCGGGTTCTTCGCGACCCGTTATGTAATATATGTGGCAGTATTAACGCGGTTCCACCGTATATTTTGCTGCTATCGTAATCATGAGAGTAATGGCCGCAAATTTCCTAATGTGATATCTTTGCGAATTTGGTGAAGATGGCCATATTTGTACCGATAGCAAATGTGAGTGTTAACGGGGTTCCAGCGTATATTTTGTCCTGTAGTAAATATGAGGAAAATGCAGGCAAATTTCATAATTTGATACGTATGCGAATTTGGTAAAGATGGCCATATTTGTACCGATAGCAAAAGTGAGATAATACACTTAAATGTGTTGATTTGATAGTAGAATAAATTGAGTGTTAAGGGGCATATTTGCCCCTGTAGCAAACCATGGGTATAACACAAACAAATGTTTTTATTTGTAGTTTTGGTAAATGTGGTAAAACAATGACGTAAACAAATAGGTTTGCACCGTGTTTCCCTAGATTTACGCTGGTAGCAAATGCAATTTTTTTGCATGGAGAGCAAATCTAAAGCAAATGTGTGCCAAAGATGTTGATTTACGGAGGTATCAAAAATGAAGCAAATGTGAAGTAGAGGTGATATTTACGTGGCATTTGCGCGCAAATTCAGCGGAAACAAATATCTGCTTTTACATTATCATTGCCTTTAGAGCATCTTTCGGTCAAATTTAGAACCCTAAATTTGCATCATATTTACTTCAGTTGTAAAGCTGCTCAAATCTATTTTTTCATCCAGTGTCATGTTAGTCGTATGAGGTAATTTCTCAATCAAATAGGAGGTAAGTTCATGTGGAAAAGCTGGCAGTTTCGCAGCCTTCCGGCCGTTTTGAAAACCCTGTCGCATAGATAATAATAACAATAATAATAGTAATAATAATTATAGTAATTAGATCCACACCACACCCTCAACCAGATTTGCTGAAGAATTGATTTAAAAGAATACTCAGCAGTTGCCCCACACAAACTACTGATTAGTAGGATAATGACTGACATAATTAACATAGCATTGTTTGAAACACAGTTGATGACGGTGACAGGAGAAATGCAAAGTGAAGAGAGCAGTGCAGAAGAGAACAACACAAGCACAAACCGTATAGCCACAACCCATACAGTCACGAGCTTTAGCCATACAGCCATTGCTCACACAACTGCCAGAAATGCAGCAACCACCAGGACAACTGCAAGTGACTGTGCTGTCACAAATTACACAAGCACCACCCAAGCAGACCCAGCCAACCCAGATACTAACAATGAAGCTGTGGACAGCTCAGGCACCACAGGTCAGTAAGAAGGTATTACTGTTTTATGAAGGGAATTTGTCTTATGTTCATCTATGAGGACTCCTTTTGAGTATGATGTATGGTTTATTGTAGACAGTGAAGTGGTTTAGTGGTAATAGCGGAGCCTGCGGGCAAAGCCCGCCAGCGGAGCTCCATTGCTAAGGAAATTTGGTAATGTATCGATGCGAAAAATTTTGGTTGTGACGTCAGCGTACGTCCGTCCATCCGTCCGTCCGTCCGTCCGTACAGACTCTGGGGGAGGGGGAGGGAAGTCCCAAGGCAACCCGACCGGGAGTGGAGAATGCCATCTTTTCTTGGCGGGAAATCGCGCGGTGCTTTTGGGCAACCGGCGTCTTTCTTGGCGGGAAATCGCATGACCGTCGTCGCTTTTGAAAAAGAGGTTTCTTTAAAAAGCTAGTTTATTTAGCAAAACGATTGTTCGACGGTACTGTAGTTTTAAACTTGAGAAAAAAAAACATTTAATACCTATAAATGGAAAGAAAAAGTTCAAAAGAATACTGGTAGAAGGCGAAAACTTCAAGTTACGAAAGCTGCCTTCAAAGGACCTCATCGCGGTTTTCTTCACGGCGGAGAGCTTGCCTTGTTCTGAAACACAACCGAGTAAGTGAAGTTTTTAAAGGGTTTAAGGTGCATGATTTTGAGTATTTATTACGGTCAAAGAAATTCCATTTTGAAATTGAATTTATGTCATTAGAAATGTGTCATTTACTTTTGACTTCAAAAAATTGTTAGAAAACGAGCTCAGATTTGTGACAGATGTAGTCTTAGAATATTTTGCCATGCTGGAAGTGTAATGCGAATTACATTTATTAAAGCCTAAGTATAAACTTACGGGTTTTCGAATAACCTTTTTCAAAAATGATTTCTCTGTTTATTATTTTGTGTTTGTTTATCCATAACAGTAGGTCAAAGCACAGTCGCAAGGCAACTGCACAAGCATCACTTACGGCGAATAATTGCTTTCAATTTTAACTGTCGGATCGGTTTGTGCAATTGTCGATTTTCTTATCCTAGAACTTTTCAATAGTAAGCGGAGCAGTTGTCGGTTTAAGACTATTTTACCTGAAAAGCTTCCGAAAAACAAGTTTTTTTGCGTTCCTCAAAGCGCCTAACTTTAAATGGGCTTACTTCGAATCCGCAAAACTTATGCCATAATTAAAAGCGTGTTTGGTGTTTGCTCGTTTTCAATCTTGATGGTGTAAATTTTGACCAGACTAATAGGGGCAGTTCATGTTATTTGTTAACTGAACATCCGAACGCGATGAAGATAACCCATTTACTTCAGAATAAGTTTTATTTTGTTGTTGTACGTGAGCGCCGTTTCAAGTTCATTCAAGCCAACAGCCAATAATCCACGGAGATTTGACGAGCCTTGACAGTTAATGACAGGATACGGAAACATTTAAAAACCAAGCAAGACTGCTCCTGAGTAAAATATGTGTTCAGTTTGATGCCTGAAAAAAAATTAAGCTGTGCTCAGCCTCTAGAATGACCTTTCGAGCTTGGTTTTACAGAACAGATCCTCAAAATCTTGGAGGACAATTCGGAACACTTCCGGGCTTTTTGAGAAACACTTTTCGAAAGGGAACGAGCCAAAGAAAGCCCCGAAATATATTTCAGAGCGAAAAGTTTCAGGACTATTTTTGAGAAACGAGCACCAGTTTATTCCTTGGAGGCTCCGCTTTTAGGCATGGCTAAATCTATATATTATTTACTATTGGAACAATACAACAGGATATTGAGAGTAAATTTCGAATTTTACAGTGTAAAAAGTGAATAATTTGTGAATCATTGCAGGCACCTTTGACTCCTGTGGAAGCATGCACATCTATGCAAAGTCAACATTATTAAATACCCCTTTGTTCTGATCCTGGTCAGGTCAGATGTCCATCCCAAGTTGAGATAGAGGTTCACTTTCTGGCAGTCAGCTTAAATATTTTGGGGTGTTTAACCCAGCTTAATTATAATGGTATCTTTCAAGGACCTTTTTTTATTTATGATTTTCTGGTCTGTTTCAGCAGTCACCAATGCAGTTTTGGACCTCACTGATTGTCCTACCCAGACAATTAGTTTGCACAGGGCAGGACAGTATGATAGAGGCGTTTAAAAATCCTGAAATTCTACGTGTAAATCTAGCTGTAACTTTCATCAGTAATAGTGGAAAAGAGGAAGAGGGGAAGGGTGCTGGTGTTTTCCGTGAAGCATTGTCTACTTTTTGGAACCAGTTCATTAACTCACTTTCTGTAGGAGCACAAGAGAAGGTTCCGGCCATAAGACATGATTACCAAAGGGGTGAATGGGAAGCAATAGCTAGAATTCTGGTGTATGGGTACAGGGAAGAAAAGTATTTCCCTTCTCTTTATCACGAGGTTTTGTTGCATTGTGCCTGTTCGGTGAAGAGGGTATGGGCAGTGATTTTTTGTTGTCTGCTTTTCGCCTCTATATTTCAGAAGATGAGAGAGAAGCTTTCCAGAAATGTCTTACAGACACATTCTTGCCAAATGATGATGACACTTTAGATTTTCTGTCTAGTTATAAGTGTTTTCGATCCCCTTCAAAAGAAAACATCATGCAAATTGTGTCTGAACTTGCCCACCAGGAAACAGTCTAAAAACCGAGGTACATTATGAATTGCTGGGCACCAATTGTTAAATCCTTGATCACTTTTCCAGAGTTTACATCTGTCACAGCTTTAGAGAACCTGTATGAGGTTAAGAGGCCAACTGCCAAAAAGGTAATAAAATTAATCAAATCAGAGCCTGTAACTGAACAAGAACGTCAATGTTTGGATCATTTGCAGAAGTACATCAGGTCTTTGTCTGGAGAAACACTGTCATTGTTTGTTCAGTTTATTTCTGGTCATATGATGAGCTCTCAGAGGAATTCAGCGAGAGATTCATGGCAATTCAACATTGTTTAATGTTATATCCTAGAACTAAATGCTGTTAATGCCTGTTATGTGATCAGGCACACCTGAGCGTGTTGTACATATAGTATGCTGAGTTGGGAGATTTGTTACAAACATAATTTATTTGAAATTTCTTAGACCTTGCATGTGATCAAACTGTCCCTAGGTGTATTCCTAAGACATGTTTACCAGTTTTACTCAGTTACTAGACATGTTCTGAAGAACTTTTTCCAATTTATTGCATGCATGTATGAATGATTGAGTACATTTTATGATGCACGTTTATATTTTGTGGGCTTAACTTAACTTAAAAAAGGTCCAGTTCAAATTCACAAGAGACATTATTTATGAGAATCTGAAAGGACATGATGAGAATTTGAAAAAAAAACTGATGCAATGACTAAGTTGAGACAACTTCTAATTTGCTCAAAACTCCCTTGTGTTTTTGCAACAAGCCATTTCAGCATGAGAACTATTTTGTACTTTGCACCAACAACATCAGTCAGTTGTTTGACACTGTAGTGATAGCAGTGTTTAATAGATCATTAATTTGTGGTGAAACTGCAATACAAAACAATGAGAATTGTTTCAGTGTTCTTTGATACTTCTATGTCACAATTCAGTGCGGGAAGGTTGTGATCCCTAGAGGGAAAAAACAACAAGTTATGCCACCATATTCATTCTGTACTTTAATTATATGCTGATATAGAGTGAGAGCCTCTTTTACAGTACCAGGATAAACCCTGCCCTCAGTTTCCAAAACATATTCGAAATACTCCTCATAGAGTCTGCCATCCACCTCTCCTTGGCAGTGCACTTCCATCTCCTTCGTCTATTCTTCAGAAACAGAAATTGCACATTCTTTGTGTGCATAATATTCAGGTAGAAAATACATAACATCTGGTACCCCGTGTATAGCACTGTATGCAGACTTGCAAATCTTGTGACTGTTCCAGTGGTCCCTGACTTTGTTCAGGTCATCTTGAAGGAGCCGTGAAAAACAAAACCATAGTACACTCCAAATGAAGTGCATTTCCTAAGTGAAGTAGCCCATAATCTACCATGTCCTTGAACAGGCTGATCCACCAATTAGACCTGTTTCTCCTGTAAAAGGACCACCAACCTTCAATGCGTTGATTAGCTAGAGATGAACAATATCTGTGAGATTTCTCACCAGCTACATGTAGTTCATCCTGGTCTTCAGCACGAAAAGTACACTGCATGGCAGCAGCAATCCCATTTTCTGTGCCACAGTCAGACACAAGCAGCAAAGGGCATCCACCAAGTTCCTTCACTTGGTTTAAGTAGAAGGAGGCTGGTACTTTTGGGTCATTGTTAGAGTGGACTACTTCTAACCATAAAATCCTGCGGCTAAATCCGTCCACAGCACCGTGGATGGGGAACCCATAAGGTTTCAGCTTATCATACCCTGTGAAAGGATGAATTAGTAATAATAATCATTGAGAAATTGTATATAAAAAATCATAATCTAGACCGAGACCATCCCAACTACTCAGTAGCAGCACAAAAAATGGCATATATTTTCAGCCTGTGTTACATTTAGCAGGTGAAGGCTGGAGGTGACCTTGTTTCGGTGACACAAGCCTCTTGTTTCTCCTGTAAATGTGAGCTAGCTATTAACCATAAGAACAAAATGATTTACATTAGAAAAGCAGTGAGGTCGGTATCAAACAGGATCATCTCCAGCCTTGTTGCCATTCATAAGCTAGGTTCAGTTCACTGAGCACACAACTGTGAAATGGATTTCCTACTTCAGCGAAAAAAGATACTTACCATCCATGTGCCACGAGGCATTGGCTCCTTTAGAAGTAACCGCTCGTCTCTTTAACCGTCGTGACCTCCTCTCTTCTACACCAACAGGATCGATTTCTGCCATAATAGCCGCTACCAGGTTACGAGGTACGTGTATGTGATGTCTCAGTCTCAAGGCGTGCCAAATACTACGATAGCCTGATAAGCTTCCAGGGCCATTCATTTCTTCACGGATGGCTTCTCGTAGTTTAGAATCGTCTATTAGCTTGCCATTGCCTTTCCTCCTCAACCCTAGAGATTTAAAGAGCCAGTGTCACCTAAAGTGCTTTGCACGCCGAGGTACATTTTTCATATATGAAAAATACGCCATTTTCTTGATTGTCGTGAAGTCTGATTTGTATCTTTTTCCATCACTGCCGTTAGCGATCCGATTGCACTAGTGTGGATTTCGATTTCGTTGTATATTTCCGAATTCTGAAGTGTTTTCGCGGTGGAGAAAAAGATCTTTAAATTGGATGCCTCGTAGGGTTCAGGAAAGTTGAGGCGAAGGCCCAGTCTTCCGGGCTCTGCCAATGTTATACGGCTGAACGAGTAAGTGTATCAGTAGCGGAGGGAAAGAAGAACATCTACGGGTTCCAGCAATAGTGCTGACACTGTGTTTGCCGAAAGAATGCTACATTCGTTGCCGAATGAAGACAGAAGGAACGTTAATTTACCACAAAATAACTGTAGCTACGGGCTTTGCTCCAAAATAATGCTTATGGTCATGAGCTTGTGCTGTTTCGCTTAATTATTCCTTGTGTTCACTGTCTGTTTATGTTTTATTTTTACACAAAGTGTCAGTGGCTATTCTGGTTTTGCGTCCATCGACATCGGTCGATGCGATCGATCGCGCAATCAATCGATCGGACTGTAATAGATCCATGTATACGCATTGAATGCAAAGTCAGATCTTAGAGTAGTTTTCTCCAGCGACATCTAGCGATGAAGACGTCAATATTCTTACTACTGGTTTTTGTCTTATTATTTTTATATCGAGTGGAAGTGGCTACTCTGGTTTTACGTCCATCGAGATCGATCGATCGATCGATCAATCGGTTGTTCTAAAAGCTCCATATGCATTGACTACAAAGTCAGACCTAGAGTTGTTTTCTCCGGTAACATTTAGCGATGAAGATGTTACTATTTTCAGAGGCTACTACTGTAAATATCAGCTTACTGAAAGGCAAGTGCGGCACGGTATAATTTGCGAAACGTCCGACAAACGCACCAGCCAAACTTCAAAACAAAAACAAGCGCGCAAAGCACTTTGGGTGACACTGGCTCTTTAAGACGCCTCTTCAGTGTCCGTACACACATTTGAAGTCCTTCTCCTTTCTTTAGCAGACCAACAATGGCATCGTAAGGATAACCACGATGAAAATAGTGCGTTATCACATCATCAATGCTTTTTTCAGTGATACATCTATCGCAAACAGTCTCATGAGCTACACTTCTACCATACAGGTTACAGAATATAACGGACCACAACATAAAAAATCGGCACGACCCACGAGCCTGACAAAGTGCCAGGCGCCAGGCGGAATACCTCTCTCCGCAAGGGGTCTGGGAACGAGGTTTCTTTTTTGTTTGCGTGGTCTCCTTTTTGTTTGCGTGGTTTCCGTTTTGTTTGCGTGGTTTCTGTTTTGTGTGCGTGGTTCTGTTTTGTTTGCATGGTTTCTGTTTTGTTTGCGCGGTTTCTTTTTTATTTGCGTGGCTTCTATTTTGTGTGCGTGGTTCCTTTTTTGTTTGCGTTTTCTTTTGTTGTTTGCGTGGTTTCTTTTTTGTTTGCCTGGTTCCTTTTTTATTTGCGTGGTTTCTTTTTTTATTTGCGTGGTTTCTTTTTTGTTTGCGTGTTTTCTTTTTTGTTTGCGTGGTTTCCTTTCTTGTTGGCGTGTTTTCTTTTTTGTTTGCAGCGTGTCCCGTGTGGGCCATCGTTCTTTTGAGAGATTACACGCCAAACGCGTCACCAAACAACGCCAATCTTTCAACCTAAACACGTGCGGGGTAAATTTATAAACGAAAACAAATTTCAGTCGCACGATTTAGTCATTTCAGGAAAGAGTGCTAGGCTAGGTAAACAGTAATTGTACAAAAAATTGTCCTTACCGAATAAACTAACGTACAACCCCCGCTGTTGTACATGGGAAGGGAAAGGGTTGATGGACACCTCTTAAGTTTTTCTGTGTTATGATATTAAAAAACAATAATAACGTCTTTATTAGATATAGCCTATGACGTGCTCTACAAGGTGACTTAAATATGATGTGCTTTACAAGATGAGTTAAACATTATGGGTTTCGCCCCTGTTGGGATGGGGGCTATGACGTCACCCAAAATGGCGGCCAAGATAGCTGTTAGTTTACAGAACTTGAAAATAAATGAGGCGAACACCAAGAGATTGAACACTACCCAAACACAGCTCGACCAGGCAATGGTAGAGCTCTCTCTTCGCTACGGTTTAAAAATCGTTAAAGCTAAGAGAGTGAGTGCTTGGAAGGATGATCAAATAAGAAACGACAACGAGATTTCAAACAAAACATTTACAATAGGCGATGGAACCTAATTGGACATGGCATAAATGAGTCACAAGAAGAAAAATGCGTCAACCTCGTAAAAGATGTTAGGTCCTCGGCTTGAAAGATAAACGAAGAGAAAGGTCAGGTCTACCAGTTTCTGAGGAGTTCACCGCCTTGACAAAAAGAACAGCACAAAAACTCGACCAGTCACCGCAAGGTTTACTTGTCAAGCAGACCGAGTTCTTGACAGGCGTCAAAGACACTCCTTTCAGGCCAGCCGAGGACCTACCCCACGCTATCAGAGAAACCAGGGGAGACCTACTCGTATTGAAGAAAGCGTGGTGAACGGAATGAACGAAATACTCTCATAATCGCCGGAGGCTCTCGAGACTTTCACGTACAATTCTTCTTTCTCCCGTTTCTTTCGACTTTGTGAAATGAAAAGAATGCAAATGAGCTTCAATACCTTTATGGGTTCTTAGACCGCCTCCTTCTCGTAAACAGTGAAAATGAATATCGCAACGCATACTATTGAACAACTTGACACATTGGTCATTGCGCCTATCACGTAAAGTGCGGAGACCAAAACTGGCTAAACAGTGTTTGTACGATTTTTCAGGTGCAATTATAGAGAGCGCTCTTTTTTTCACACGTTCGAGATCGTCACTTACATAGTCAGGCAGACTATGGTGGAAAATTGGCGAGCAATATTCAAGAACAGGTCTTATTACTGTACAGTAGAAGTTGACAATGTCTTTGCAGCTCACGCCGGCTCTCTTAAGAAGGACCAAAAAATACAAACGCTTATTTGCTTTTTTGATAGTCTCATTCACGTGACTGTTCCACTTAAGATTGTTAGACAGCGTAATTCCTAAAATCTTAGCACTGCTTACAACAGGTAGTTCCTTCCCATTGACTACAGCGGGGCTGAAGGCGTGTTTGTTCTTCTTAAAATCAATGATCATCTCTTTGCATTTGTCGGCGTTTAGTTGCATGTTCTGCTCACGCGACCAGTCTTCGACGACACTGACTGCGCTTTGAATGTTGCCCCGTGCACCACGCGGGACCAACTCGGCAATGGTGGTGTCGTCAACGTACTTCAACGTGTTCACGTTGGGAACCTTGAGATCATTGATCATCAGTAGGAATAGCCATGGGCCAAGTTTGGTTCCTTGAGGGACGCCAGTGGGCACGGAACCCCACTCAGAGAAACAGTCCACAGATAACTTAACACGTTGTTTTCTATACGACAAGAAGTCGGCGACCCAGCAGGCAACACCGCGAGGGATAGATAGGCTAAAGACTTTGCGCACAAGCAGGGTGTGGTCGATGAGATCGAAGGCTTTCCTGTAATCAAACAGCACAATTCTCACGGCAGCCCCGGTTCCGTCAGTGGCTTGTGTCCAGGTATGTAGCATAGATGTCAGGGCGTGTAGGGTAGAAGACACCGGAATGCCTCCAAACTGATTTGGGTCAATCACTTCCATTACCGCGGGGCCGATATGGTGAACGACGACAAAGTCCTCCGCAAGTTTGGAAATTGTAGGGGTGAGAGAGATCAGACGAAGATGTTTGTTGATGTCAGTGACAGGTTTCTGTTTGGGAACTGGCACCACATCAGCCATCTTGCAAGATGGCGGACATCTTTGCTCGGCGAAACTACTGTTTAGGACTGAAGTCACCGGGCGAGCAAGGATTTCTGCGTACTTCTTCAACAACCAGTTGGGTACACCATCAGGCCCAGCCGCCTTTTGAGGGTTAAGCTTGTTTAAAGCAGATAATACGGCGGGCTTAGGTAGGGTCAGAGGTGACAAGTCCTCACTGTTGGACGGAACTGATTCAAACCTTTGGAAAGACTTTGTCGGCTCTAGAAAGGCAGAGTTGATCAGATTGGCAATATCTTGCTCAGACAGACGATCGGAGCTCTCGATCTGTAAATTGGTGAGCAATGAATCAGAGTTAGAAGCAAGAGTCATACCAGCTATCCGCTTGACTGCACTCCACCAATGACTAGGCTTGATTTGTTTTAGGTGGTTTACTTTTGAAGCGTAGTAATTGCTACGGAGAACTTTGCGTTTGCGATTGACCGCGTTACGGTAGTGTCGGAATAGCTGGGTGTGACCTGCACTAAATGCCCTTTGGCAGAGATTTATAAGGTGCTTGAATTCGGGTGACACCCTCGGTGGGTCGTCGACATGGACCCTGGACTGCTTAACAGGCATGATGGTGTCAAGACCGCTCTTGATGAAATCCGTGAGTATCTTCAGCTTCTCCTCACAATTGTTGGCGAGCTCCACAAGGGACCAGTCGATACCACAAAGGTAGCGGCCAAGCTCAAGCTTCTTGCTCGTACGCGTGTCACGTCTCAATATTGGTTTCCTGCTCGACCCCTCACGGGGAGGCCTCGTTTTGTAAATAGATCTTATCATAAATTTTTATCTTTTGTAGTAAAACATATTGTAAATAATTATGCAATTCAGCCTGCTGGCTTCCATTTAATTGTTTCTAATAAACCTATCTATCTATCTATCAGCATGTGTTGTGTTGACGTGTTGTTGACTGCGTCGATCACCTTATGTCATCATAACCATTCACTACACAGGTTTTATGACCACACCTCCCAATACCTACTTGCGTGCCCAACTCCCGATACCACCTTGCGGCCCCAGTTTGGGCAAATCGAGATTTTTTCTGGTATATGAACGTATATTCATACTGTAAGTTCTTATATGGATGCCACCTCGGGTTTTGGCCGAAACCCTGCGGGGACAATATATATATGTTATTTACCGGCCGGGAGGTCCGTATAGGGAAAAGCTGTGCCCGCGGTCTTGAGTACGGCCCGAGGCCGCAGGCCGAGGGCCGTACTCAAGACCAAGGGCACAGTTTTTCCCTATACGGACCGACCTAGGCAGGTAAATAACATTTTTATTTTTTTCCCAACATTTGCGAGTTTGCAGATCAATCTTGAAAGGTTGTCAGAACGCGCGTAAGTTTCACTGAGTCAGATGGCAAGAAACCGTGGAGCGAATGTAATCATAAACACTTCAAACTTTTTTAAAACTTAAGTGTAATATTTTCGACTAGAAACTACCGTATCAACACGGAAAAGGTTGTTTTTCAAGAACAGACACGCACATGGAAATTCCTGCCCGGCATAGGGATAAACAACCCAATTAAATGCTTATAATTAAGCTTAAGCTTGCTAAAAACAAAACGAAAGGACTCAATCGTTAGGTCAGGTTTAATTGCCCTTGCGTAAAAAATGAAAGAGAATAATACTTCAAAAAACATTTCTGTTTAGCCTAATTACTTTCTTTTTATGTTTTGCTTCGTACCTGTAAACGTAGGTGCTGGTTCTTTGGATATAAACAATTTAATTATTTAGCGAAATCGTTCGGTTTGATCTCAGTTTTAACCAAAGCGAACGGTGCGCTGGCTTTTAAGCTTATCTTCATTTAAGCTTACGACAGATGAAAAAGCAAAATTCCAGTTTAAGCCTGCACAATTTCTTGAATAAAAATATATCGAACCTCGTTAATTTAAGAGAAAAAAACTGAAAAACGAAGTCATTAAAGTAAATGTCGGAGTCAAAAGGCATTGTGGCGATCGCAATTTAAAAACTAAAACTGCTGTGTTAAGTGAATTCAACAATAAACTCACCAACCGCCATGCTAAGCTACACAAAATTAAAATGAGTACTTGCCTTTTGAAGGTATTTCAAGGTCTTTAATTCCCCTCCTTGTTGAACTTTCCATTTACAACACACACAAGAATTGTGACTTGCCAAAAAAGTCGCATCTTTGAGCCGCAAATAAAAAAATTCTCGAGTTCAACCGAGGTATGTTTGTTTTCAATTTTCATTCAATGGTTTCGCGCGGTTAATTCGCGCGGTTACCATGACAAAGCCGGTCCGGATAGGAAAAAACTGGACCGGCGGAACGCGCGTCAACAGCCAATCAATTTCAAGGATTCCGGATTCCGGACCGGAAAAATGCTTAAGAGAAAAATAATGCGTCATTATGTGTCGGCATTAGATAAGTTTGGAGACAGTGGAGTTAAAAACAAAAAGTCTGCCATTGACAAATTTTACAACTTTCATTGATGTATTCCCTTCAATATGTCATAACGCCAAAAAACAGTTTTCTTGGAGAAACAAAAGTTTCAAAATGGAGTGCAAACTAGATCATTTCTTGATTTCTACAAGCCTTGTAAAGCAGCGCCAAAGATGCGAAATGGTCTGCGTACCACAATCACTGAGATCATAGCGCGGTCAGCGTTGTCATAAAATACGAACCTCTAAATAGGAAACCCGGCCCCGGCATTTTGAAGTTCAATTCTTGAATACTTGAGAACAGTGCCTACACAAAATAAATCCAAAACAATATTAACGCCGTTAGGGAGAAGTACGTAGATGACAAAGGATTGGTATCGAATCTCATAAAAATAACAATCCATGTAACACAATTGCAAACTCTTGTTCATTAAACAACGACAGCGTAAGGAAACCCAATCTACAATGTTTTGTTTTCTTTCAAAAATGATTTAATATCTCTGCCCCCCTAGGAAAATGTTAACGTTAATGTATGTGAAGGTCGCAACTCACAAGAAGGGTGCGGCAAAGCCCTAGCTGAAATGAAAAACCGCAAATCTCCAAGTGCCCGCGGTTTCACCTCTGAATTCTACAATTTGTAAGGACATCGGTGATGATATCTTAGCGAGCATTAATTATTCCTTCGTCAAAGGTGAATTATCAATCAGTCAAAAGAGAGGTGTCATTACAGTACTTTAAAGAAAAGTAAACCTCTTAACATCCTCAACGACTTACGTCCAGTTTACTTACTTAACACAAACTACAAAATCGCTTCCAAGGCACTAGCAAAGGGATTGGAAAAAGTTTTTCCTCAAGTAATTCGCGAGAACTAAACCAAGGCGAAAAAAATCAGATTATTTAATGACGTTATTGACTTGACAAAGTTAAAAAACTACCAGGTGTCACAATCTTAACGAAGGATTGACCCAAAAATTCATGTTATTGAATAAATTAAGACTAATTTTGCGACTTAAGTCTTTTGCTAGTTTCGGAGCTATAACTTGTGGAACCAAAACACAAAGGCCTGAAAGGAGAGAACACTACAGCGTAGATGATATACACATATATTTAACAACACGAACTTACCACATTACGGTGGCTCCTTATAGTCCAGTCCGTTAAGGGAAAAATCATGACAAATTGCGTAAAAGCATCAAATTTGGTACACATATTCTTGAGACCATATAAAACAAATTGAGAAGGGGTGCCACGAGATCTGAGCATCCGGGGGGCCGTGGAACGCAAATTTATTGTCAATAACTTGGTCACAGGGCAACCAGGCTCACTAACAAATCACTAACAGCAAAATAGAATTATTGTAGGGAACTTTTTAACTGATTTCATCAGCGAACGGAACAAATGATAATAAACAGTTATTAGAGTTACTTGCCACATCAAATCCACATACTGTATGTATATTTGTCTACAAAGAGATCTGCTCATGAGCCTGGGAATCCTGTGGTTAAATAGATTACTGGCCGTGACTGGTGGACAACAAACATAAGCCGGACTAATGGAAAATAAAGCTTATCCTAAACGGGTTAAGCAGCTTATCTAAGTCTTAGTCCCAGGGGGGTACTCCGGATTTTAATTGACGGGGATGATCGAAGGATTTTTTTGAATTTGAATTTTTTGATTCCGTGATTTTTTTGGGTAGTAAAATTTGGCAGGTATTTTTCTGGGTGGCTTGATCTAAGTAGGGATTTTTTGGTAGATTCGTGGTAGTACCCGCGTATCCCAGCCGCATAGTTCTGTGAATAAAGTACTACCAAACTGGTTCTTGCCCAGGTGGTCTTGTTCAAAGTTGTCATTCATAATGTTGTTGTTGAAACAGAAGATGTTCTTGGGTGTCCCTAGTGTTGTTAGAATGACTAACAGATGAGGAAAAGACAACAGATCAGGAAAAGATAAAGTCAGCTGGTATGATGAATATAAACAAACACAAACATTGAATTTCTAGTGTTTTTTCTTTTTCGTGTTATATCATTTAATCCTTTCTGGAAATTAAGGCTCGGAAATTCGGCATGGGATTTTTTGGGGGGTTAATTTTTGGTCCAGGGATTTTTTTGGGTTTTGTTGGAAGCCCTAGGGATATTTTTGGGCTTTGATTTTTGCCCCCATTCGATCATCTCCGTCACTTGAAACTCGGAGTACCCCCCTGGGGTCTTAGTTCAAGCTTTCTTTTGACAAAGACATATCTGGGAGAGAAATTTCTTTTCTAATTACAAAAATGTCACAAATAAACCAGCATGTACACATTCAACAATTCAATTTGTGATCACTCAGCCACGCATACTGTAGATCTCGAGATCGATCGTTATAAGAGATAAAGGGCGACAAAGCAGGACAGCAAAAACTTCAAAAGGCATCAGTTAGTTAGAATGACCTGGCGAACTTCAGATTTTTTTCACCAAACTGGAGAAGGGGATTCTTATGGGTTAATCTGTCATTCTCTCTAGTGTAAATAGGAGCCTGCGCGCATGACAGGCATTAATTAAAAACGCCCGTTCTGCAGGCGGTTGTAGGTGTGAACTGCTAAGGCTGCTAGCTAAATTCAGAGGAAAAACAAATACATGTGATGGTAAAAATAAAATAACGAAGCAATATCACCTCAAAATATATAAAATTCTAATTTCTGTATTTATAAACCGTTAAATAAAAAAAAATCCTATCAATGGCGGGAAATTGTGGTAAACACTTGCGTACTTCACGTAAAGGCAGGAACGCCCCTGCTAATAATTATTCGTTCCCTTAACAGTTATCGGAAGTGTAACGATTCAGTTTATTAAGTCTATTTGACCACAGGGATCCAGGCAAGCGAAAAGGGAGCGGAAAATACAAGGATATGTGGCTCGGTAAACTTAAACGCTGTTTGTTGTCATTTTCTGTCGTTCGCTGACAAGCCAGTTGAAGAAGCCCATCAAACTGCAGTCCTTTTCAGTTTGCCAGTGAGTGGTCTGTTCGATGAGCGTGGGAGTCCTGTGACCATGAATGAAAATTAATTTGAATGCTGTGGCCCCCTGGATACTCGGATCACGTGGCACCCCTTCTAAATTTGTTTTATATGCCCTCAAGGACATGTATGCCAAATTTGGTGCTTTTACGCGATTTGTTCCGATTTTCGTACATTTCGACGCTAACGGACTGGACTATTATGTGTTAATCATCAACTGCGGCTCGTCTGCCATAACGGACATGGCGCGCAAACAAGCTAGCGATCAACTGCTTGCCGTTAAGCTGGGAAAGTGGGTTGCGGGGAAGGGGGGGAGGGGAATGAAAGCTTATCCTGCAATGCTACTAGAATGAAAGCTATACTTAAAGTTCGGCTTATAACGTGACCATTCAGTTAACGATGAACATCGACACGAACAGTAGTTTTCGGATACCCCTCCAGGTTTTGGTCTTCTTTTTCCAAGGAAAAAAAAACATCCGTAAGAGGAAGAAACAACGTTGTATTAGTGCTTTTTGAAGGTTTTGAAGAAAATCGAGAAATCCAAAATGGCGGATTCAACTGAGCTGGCCGCCGTTTGAGAACGTGACCGAACTCTTAGGCCTCGTGAAGTCAACAGTTCATTTTGGGGACCTCAAAGGAAACATTTTGGACGTACTATCTGCCCTCTAAGGTTTCGTTGTCATAGCCAAAATATTCTCGGCGGTCTGAATGAGATAAAGGAAGAAATTTCGGGATATTTTCGGAGGGGGTGCTTGCAATTTTGCCGCATGAGTAAAAATACGGTTTTCTAGAGAAGAGAAATAGGCATTTAAGCTTAAGGTAGAAGTAAAAATCATAGGTTATAGTCTTCCTCGTCGTCTCAGCGAAACTGTGATGAAACAGTGCTTTTATTTTTGTAGTAGATTTAAGAAGTTAAAAATTGTAGTTACTGCGAAAAATTGCCGCATTTTCTGCATTCCGCGCGGTCAGACGCACCTGACCGAAACAATTCAATAAGCATTTCTACAAATTTCCTTTCCCCCTATTTAAGAAATCAATTCTTTTCTACTTTGGACCATGGCACACGCATCTGCTCAACTTGCTCTTCCATCCGTGGAGGAATTTACAAGCAACGCTGAGCGTTACCCAGGATTTGCTCTTGTCACCGTTCTTTCGACAGGAAAGATGAAAGTTATGAATAGAGCAGAAGCCACTGGAGACAGAAAAGTAAAAATCATTTCCAGGTCAAATCAAGAGACGTCAAACAACTCAGCCTTCTTCGCAGGGACGACTAACACAGACACCACTGGTAACAGAGAGGCAAGGAACGCTACCAATCCACGGGATTCCACATGTGAGAACCCAGCCTTCGTCAGTGGTTTCAATCCGGCCTCTTTCATAGGGTCTCCTGCACATTTGAGATTCCTCTTAGCCGGCATGGGGTACGTGTTTGCATTTGATCTCATGACTGGTGCGTTTGTATTCGTGAGCAATTATGACTTTGTGAGAGAGCCGTGGAGATACCGAATATGTTAAATGTGACTATCAAGAAACAAAGGTCAGACTGTTTGGTCGCAGAAATGCTAGCGTTGTTGTGCTGTTTAACGGAAGAAGAAGCATTATAGACAAGACATTAGCTGAACAATATTGTATAATAGAACGAACTGTAATTATTTTTTCCGCTGTTTCTTCTAACTTAAAACCTGGAACGTTATTGAAGCTAAATCTTGCAGATGTTCTTTATTTTCTTACTGAAGGAATGCTTTCCTTTCAGTTCGGGCATTAATCTACAGTTTCCGGAGTGCAAATATAAGGAAAATATCTGTGGATAATATTCTTTTGGAAATATGTAACGTGTTGCCTCCTAAATTCAATCGATAACGCAGCTAGCAAAGCATTACGGAAAAAAAAATTGGCAGTCGCGTTTACCGGCTTGCAAAACAGGTGGCTACAAACAAACCTCGTACTGTATTACGATTCACCTTTTCAGTAGAATGAAGCTCCAACAAAAAGCGCATGTAAGTACGAAGCGCGAATAATGGTTTAAAAAGTAGGTGTCTTGCTGGCTATAAGTGGTTTGACATTCTTTATTTAAGTGCTAATGAAAACGTGTTCAGTTAATTATAATTGAGAAATACTAAGTGAAATCACTGGGATGCGTCTGCAAAGCATCGATAATGTCACTGAAGTGTTTGATTTTTTCATCGTATTGCATTAAAGCATGAGTGGCTTCTGGGTAGGGTTAAGTATTATTAAAATACGTTCAACACCACATACTTTGTAACCGCCATTAATAATTACCATGATACAGCCTAGCCAGATTTAGCCAAGATTACAAAGGAAATTCACGAACTCGGCGTCCTCTAGAGTTACATTTCCGTGTGAGTTGATTTTTTACCTGATTTGCTATACAGACCTCCAATTTTCCGCGGGCTCAAAAGTATTCCCGTGACTCCACGCACGCTATCTTTGTGAAAAATGAACCGCTGCGGTTGTTAAATATGTTCATAATTTTCCTGTATAGCTCAGCCGCATGTTGGTAACCTTCGTTGGCATTTGACAGGTCAACACCGAGTGGTTTCAAAATATACGATCCGAGGGACAAGCCCCTGCACTGATCCAAAAACGTGTTCACAACCTTACCTCTAGTGTTAGATTTGACGATTACCAACAACGTTTTCTAAATCAAGTTTGAACAAAACTGTATGATTTGTATTTTCGTCGTAAATTGCCTCACAGGTCGTCTTCTCGCTCTTCCTCTGTTGTTGTTGTTGTTGTTGTTGTTTTCAGCAAAAACTTTTGACATTATGTGTCCGACACCCACAACTTCATTTCGCAGAAATGGCGAACCTTTTATTTTCGGAAAAATATTTGCGAAGATTCCCACAATAACAAGGCACTCTACTCTTGCATATTGAATGATCTACTTATAAATACCCATGCACAACTCTTCAAAATTCGATCTTCCAGGAAAGAGAGGAAGATTGTAGCTCACTTGTATATATAAATGTATATGAAAATCGTGTAATGGTGCATACACTC
>CAXIQD010000381.1:20200-43200 GCA_964030785.1 Siderastrea siderea | reverse complement strand
CTCTTGACGATCATATCTCAGTAGTTACTGAAACATTACCATCTAACAGTTGCCTAGAAGCCCAAGAGTTTGACTTTTGTTTGGAGGATCAGTAAAAAATTATGCACTCATCCCATGTGGTTTCGTTGGGTTCCTGTTTTACAGATCAACATGCAAAACCTTTTGTAGGCGAATAAGTCACAAAGAATAATTAATTAGGAGACCAAAGCACGATGCAGAAAAGTATACGGAAAATTTTGGTACCTTTATACTAATTCAAAATACTAATATTGTTCCAATCTACTTGTTCAATGATTGCGTCGTACTCACGCTGTCACACTTCTTTTTTATAAAAAGCAAAGGGTAACGACTTATCTTATCTGAATAATAACAATGATATAATCGATATTGTTAAAGAGAGTTTAATTATTTGCATCCAATTGTGGCAAACAACTATTGAGTCTTTTACTTCGATTTCGGCAGTAGAGCTAACATCACACATGCTTAGCTTTCGCCAGCTACTTAATTGTTTTTCTTAATTTGGTTATCACTATAGATCAGTGAATTTTAACGCTAAAGAAAATGACGAGGATGTCATTTGACTGGCTACTAAACGGTTCCGAGCATAGCTGTCAGCACATGCAGCAGAAGTATGAAAAAAATACCATCCGCAAAAAAAAAACAAACAAAAAAACCTTAGCAGCAACGCCAGATCTGTAGTTAAGATTCTCACTAAAGATTGCTCGCGGTCGATTGTTATTTTACGCCACCTACAATACACCTCCACTACATGCAGTACACCTAAACACACCTACCTACTTGTAATATTAAATAGCTAGTATGGGACGTTTTGACCGTAGTCCTTGGTGCTGTAGTCAGGTTTATTCATCTCGTATAACACGCTAATGTTAGCAAGGATTGCACTTCCCGAGGCTTCCATCCTAGAACTAAACTTCACAAATCAATTGAGTGCTAGCTAGTGCTCTTATATCATTTTATTTGAATTTTACATGATACAGTAAAATTTAACCAGTTTTTAGATTTTCCGTTACAACCCAGGTCTTTGGTTAACTTGTTCTTCATCGTCTCGTTTATGGTTTTTCTTCTCTGTGATCATCCGATACGTATTCCCATTTTCCCGCATCCAAGACTTCTCGCCACATGGTAAACGCTCCTTGCTACTCTCTGAAACTGCTTGCAAAAAAAAAAATCGAAACAAAACAAGTGACAAAAAACATAATAACAAGTACATTAAAAACCTTGCATTTTTCTTAAGTGAACATTGAAATACATGTGCTACGCATGAAGCCCTCTACTGACCCTGTTCCTTCGCCTCATCGGAACCCTTGGTTTCTTGTAATTGCAAGTACGATAGCTCTGGAAAACTGGGTGAACATAGCACAAATCTGACAGGGCAGGTTTTTTGACAGGACAAGTAGTTGCAAATTAACCTTATAATTCCGAAAAATCTAAAGCATTCAATATCCAATACATAATGAGAAGTGAAGTTTTTTGCAGATTTGTATTATCAAAATGTGGTTAATTTAAAAAATAATAAAAGTTTTATTTTTGAATTTGTTAGAGCAACTTTCTCGTCTTTTTCCAGCGTCACTAAAATTACTAGAAATTTTTGTACTGACAATTGTGTGTATAGACTTAGAATCGCTTGAAAGTAGACATTCTTTTATATGAAGACTCACAAAATCAACAACAAACCCGCAAAAACAATTTCGATAAAAAAAGTCGACCTATCTCTTTAAAAAATAAACAAGGGGGTCAGTTTCTAAAGAAACTGTGGTGCTGCGTCGGTGGGGACGTGAAACACAAAACTTTGGATTTATCAACTGAGTTGATCAATCTTCACACTTAATCTCCACGGTATTAACGAAATAACGCTCTCCATTCAACTAATTTATTCTTGTATTTCACGTTGCCATGTTCGCACTCATGTTTAATACTGCCGTACTGATACGGACCGTTATTTGCAGTTGACGGTCCTTACGTTTCGCACGGACCGTCATCCTTGCTTACGGACCGTTATTTGCGGTTGACAGTCCGTACGTTTCGCACGGACCGTCATCCATGCTTACGGACCGTCATTTACGATTCACGGTCCGTATGTAGAGGTATAAATAGCCAATACAAGTATGATTGAGTCTCATTATTTAACCTTGCGTACGAAGCAAGCAAGATACACCAAGAAAAGACGCTAATATGTCTATTACTCGTTCTATAAGCGTTGCGCAAACTGATGACAGGGTTCTAAAAGCGGGTTCTCCGAGAGACGAACAAAGCGATCGATATACATGAAAGGGAAGAGAGTAATATGTCGATCACTCCTACTATAATTATGCCCCGTTACATAAGCGTACGTAAGTACGAAGAGAGTAAGATGTTCGAAATAGAAGACAATGATATGTCTATTATCGATTACTCCTTCCATTGAAGCCTTGTGAAACTGTGCAAGGGAAGACAACTATGATTATGCCTCGTTATTTAATTTTGTTTCACGGATTAAGCAAAACTACTCAAAGCGTGTCAACAATAAGCACTCAGTTTTCTATTGCCAAAATAGGCTCCAAACTAAACACCTCCTTTCTTATTTCAAGATGGTTTAAGCCGCGTTTGTTCAAATACTTTCCTCATATTTCCAGGTGTTTTTAATCCTCGTCATTTTCTAGAAGGCGATTAATAATGTCATTTGTTTCAAATATCCTTTCTTTTTACTCTTGCGTGTGTAAACTGCTAATACGAATTTGGGTTTCATCAATGAATACCGCCTTTTCATTCCCATAGGTTTGTCTGTTCCCTGTACTCTTTGTCCTTAATAAACTCGTACCTCCTGCCAATTAATATGTTAAGTCGGTAAATTATGATCGCCCGGGTGAGTGTAGTCCTGGGAAGGACTGCTTGTGGTGACATTGACTGACGTTTCGACAACCTGAGCGGAAGTCATCATCAGAGTCAAGTGAACTGTAAATCGTCAGTAGATGTTATAAGTCTCTGGTCGTTGTCCTGATTGGTCGACGATCTCGTGATGTTATTTGGTCGTCTGTCAGTCAAGCCCTGATGTTATTGGCTGTGAAGACTGTTAAACGTAATTGGTACATTTCCATCCGTCTTTTGTTAGTCAAATGTCCGTTGGTCTATTGTTAGTCAAATAGGTCGGTTTGTCTATCGTTTGTCTGTCTTGTTATTGTCGGCAATCAGTCGTTCGTAAGGTTCAGGTAGCTGTAATGGCAACGGTTCAGTGGTGTTTGTTCTAAGTAAGTAAACCAGCTTTCCAGAGTGATTCGTTGATAGTAGTCCGTACTGTAGGTAACGCATTCAGCAGGGTCCCAGTCTATTCTGTGGTTTGTTTTTAAATGGTGCTCAGCAATGTGATTGTTGATATCACCATTTCTAGTCGCTCGTTTGTGTTTAGTCAGTCGGACGTTCAAATTCCTGCCGGTCTCACCAATATAAGTGGCTCGGCAGTCACAGCATTTGATTTTATAAACTGCTCCTAGTCTGTGTCTGGCTACGTTACGTTGACGATACCTTTACAGCCGTAGGATTCGTTATATCTCGAACGTTGGGAGTCGATTCCGTTGAAACTTAACAGAGAGCTTGGGCAATGGTGGAAGTGCAACAACATTGTTTTTGGTTTGATAGATTGCGCTTCTTTGCGATGCTATTGGCTCCCAAAGCAAAGATTTTGTAAAACACGACTCCGTGTCCAAGGTTTCTCCTCGTGGAGAAGACAACACTTCTTGATTTTACCACTCATTGATCAGTTAAAACCTCTATTGTGTTAGAAGGCATCCTTATAGCTCGCGCTTATATAAAGCAAAGGGAAGTAAAGTACTTACAGTGAAAATATACAGTATATATACCAGATCAAATCTCGATTTGCCAGAACAGGGCGCGCACGGAATAAATGGGTAATGATGACGTTTCACACTAAACGCCCGAACGGAATAAATGGGTAATGATGACGTAGCATCAGTAAACATATGGGTAATGTGACGGTGACGGGTGTCAGTAAGTCAAAAATCTCTATCTAGGGGGTACGGTAATCATAGAAAACAAGTGGGTTGTTTTGCCGTCAGTCATATTGCGTGCGCTTCCTTACCGCACATGTTTTCAGTATAAATAAAATCCCGAAAAGCAGCTGTCTTGAAGGCGAGAGAGAAACTATAGTTTTTATTTCCGTTTGCCTCATTTTATTCGCGTAGAAAGCCCAATGTAAATTGTTAGGCCACGAGAAGGAAAAGCTTGAGTTCGACCTAAGAAATTTTGGATCTAGAGACGCTGCGTAAGACTATTTGTCAGACACATCATACAGAAATCATTTGGAAACGATTTGTCGACGCAAACCACTTTGGGGGACTGAAAGCCTTGGTCCATAAACACGTAAGCATTGCTTAGCGAACGAATGAATCTCAACACCAGTAAACCCGAGAAATACTGCGTTATAAGAGTGCATTAGATCGGGTGGAAACACAACAACTCTAGCACTTGCCTTCAGAAAAAGCTCATGGAAACAGTGAGTTTCCTTGTGAAATTTCTAGGTCGAATTTTCAGATTGCGACCTCATTTCGAGCTGCGACCTCATTATTTATAACTTTTCAGACATTGCAAGATAGTCTGGGCGACTAGGAAATTTCAGCACATTAACAAAAATTGCCGCGATTTTCCTTGATTGATTTCGAAATCAATTCAGGTAGTTGATTGTCTCTGTGGAGAATCTCGCTTGTAATGTGGGAAATGCGTCCGAGAAAGCACATTTTGTATCAAATGACATGCGTATATGGAAATTATTTCCATGTCGCTGGAAGTTGCTTTCCCGCACTGTAGTACAATTTCCCCATAAATTTTCCACTACAATGTTTGTTCTAAATAAAGAACTTAGATTTTCAAAGAAGAAAAGTTTTGTTTCAGCAATATAGAACGAACAAATCGTTTGTCAGGCATTACTGTTAATATTTCAAGGCACGCGACTCGCGCAATTAGCTTCACGTTTATTCTCTTGCTGCTTATTGTTTTAAAGGTTCGACTAATTTGCACCCAAACACAAAGAAGTACCACAGTTGACAGAAAAATAGATCTCATTTGCATTAGTGTTCGACGTGTTGCAATTGGCGCGATTCCGTGAGTTCATGAAACCTCTTAGCACTGGACTGAGCGCTGATCTCAACTTGACCTGCTTCTGCAGAAACAGAAGACCTAAATTATAATACGGGAAAACCAAGAAAAAGGGAACCTTCAAAATCAATAAATACGATCACAAAACCTCTTGACAGCGTGAGCAGCTGTAGTGTCAACTATTACTAGTAGGATTTCGAGTTCCATTGAAAGTTGTAAGCTTTTAAAGGAGTAAAATCGACCTTGTTTAAATTTGAAGCCTTCGATATTTTGTTAAAAAGACTGTTCGAAAAAAAGGCTTCTGTTGTGACAATCTACAGTACACCTTGTTTGTCTGCCTGTTGTGTCTGTTCAGAAAATTCTATATCTGCGCTCTATTCTTGGACACAAAATTGGTGGTTTTAGTGGTTTTAGGGCTTCCGAAGGCTTACCGAATAAACCACAGGCAGCCCAAGCTTACATTGAGAGCTGCGCATAAATTAGATTGTTTTTTCCACGCTGTGCATAATAATGACATCGACACGCTATGGATAATAACAAATCCCTAACAGCAAAATAGAGTTATTGTAGGGAACTTTTTAACTGATTTCATCAGCGAACGGAACAAATGATAATAAACAGTTATTAGAGTTACTTGCCACATCAAATCCACATACTGTATGTATATTTGTCTACAAAGAGATCTGCTCATGAGCCTGGGCATCCTGTGGTTAAATAGATAACTGGCCGTGACTGGTGGACAACAAACATAAGCCGGACTAATGGAAAATAAAGCTTATCCTAAACGGGTTAAGCAGTTTATCTAAGTCTTAGTCCCAGGGGGAGTACTCCGGATTTTAATTGACGGGGATGATCGAAGGATTTTTTTGAATTTGAATTTTTTGATTCCCTGATTTTTTTGGGTAGTAAAATTTGGCAGGTATTTTTCTGGGTGGCTTGATCTAAGTAGGGATTTTTTGGTAGATTCGTGGTAGTACCCGCGTATCCCAGCCGCATAGTTCTGTGAATAAAGTACTACCAAACTGGTTCTTGCCCGGGTGGTCTTGTTCAAAGTTGTCATTCATAATGTTGTTGTTTAAACAGAAGATGTTCGTGGGTGTCCCTAGTGTTGTTAGAATGACTAACAGATGAGGAAAAGACAACAGATCAGGAAAAGATAAAGTCAGCTGGTATGATGAATATAAACAAACACAAACATTGAATTTCTAGTGTTTTTTCTTTTTCGTGTTATATCATTTAATCCTTTCTGGAAATTAAGGCTCGGAAATTCGGCATGGGATTTTTTTGGGGGTTAATTTTTGGTCCAGGGATTTTTTTGGGTTTTGTTGGAAGCCCTAGGGACTTTTTTGGGTTTTGATTTTTGCCCCCATTCGATCATCTCCGTCACTTGAAACTCGGAGTACCCCCCTGGGGTCTTAGTTCAAGCTTTCTTTTGACAAAGACATATCTGGGAGAGAAATTTCTTTTCTAATTACAAAAATGTCACAAATAAACCAGCATGTACACATTCAACAATTCAATTTGTGATCAATCAGCCACGCATACTGTAGATCTCGAGATCGATCGTTATAAGAGATAAAGGGCGACAAAGCAGGACAGCAAAAACTTCAAAAGGCATCAGTTAGTTAGAATGACCTGGCGAACTTCAGATTTTTTTCACCAAACTGGAGAAGGGGATTCTTATGGGTTAATCTGTCATTCTCTCTAGTGTAAATAGGAGCCTGCGCGCATGACAGGCATTAATTAAAAACACCCGTTCTGCAGGCGGTTGTAGGTGTGAACTGCTAAGGCTGCTAGCTACATTCAGAGGAAAAACAAATACATGTGATGGTAAAAATAAAATAACGAAGCAATATCACCTCACTATATAAAATTTTAATTTCTGTATTTATAAACCGTTAAATAAAAAAAATCCTATCAATGGCGGGAAATTGTGGTAAGCACTTGCGTACTTCGCGTAAAGGCAGGAACGTCCCCGCTAATAATTATTCGTTCCCTTAACAGTTATCGGAAGTGTAAAGATTCAGTTTGTTAAGTCTATTTGACCACAGGGAACCCAGGCAAGCGAAAAGGGAGCGGAAAATACAAGGATATGTGGCTCGGTAAACTTAAACGCTGTTTGTTGTCATTTTCTGTCGTTCGCTGACAAGCCAGTTGAAGAAGCCCATCAAATCAGTCCTTTTCAGTTTGCCAGTGAGTGGTCTGTTCGATGAGCGTGGGAGTCCTGTGACCATGAATGAAAATTAATTTGAGTGCTGTGGCCCCCTGGATACTCGGATCACGTGGCACCCCTTCTAAATTTGTTTTATATGCCCTCAAGGACATGTATGCCAAATTTGGTGCTTTTACGCGATTTGTTCCGATTTTCGTACATTTCGACGCTAACGGACTGGACTATTATGTGTTAATCATCAACTGCGGCTCGTCTGCCATAACGGACATGGCGCGCAAACAAGCTAGCGATCAACTGCTTGCCGTTAAGCTGGGAAAGTGGGTTGCGGGGAAGGGGGGGAGGGGAATGAAAGCTTATCCTGCAATGCTACTAGAATGAAAGCTATACTTAAAGTTCGGCTTATAACGTGACCATTCAGTTAACGATGAACATCGACACGAACAGTAGTTTTCGGATACCCCTCCAGGTTTTGGTCTTCTTTTTCCAAGAAAAAAAAACACCCGTAAGAGGAAGAAACAACGTTGTATTAGTGCTTTTTGGAGGTTTTGAAGAAAATCAAGAAATCCAAAATGGCGGATTCAACTGAGCTGGCCGCCGTTTGAGAACGTGACCGAACTCTTAGGCCTCGTGAAGTCAACAGTTCATTTTGGGGACCTCAAAGGAAACATTTTGGACGTACTATCTGCCCTCTAAGGTTTCGTTGTCATAGCCAAAGTATTCTCGGCGGTCTGAATGAGATAAAGGAAGAAATTTCGGGATATTTTCGGAGGGGGTGCTTGCAATTTTGCCGCATGAGTAAAAATACGGTTTTCAAGAGAAGAGAACTAGGCATTTAAGGTTAAGGTAGAAGTAAAACTCTTAGGTTATAGTCTCCCTCGTCGTCTCAGCGAAACTGTGATGAAACAGTGCTGTTATTTTAAGAAGTTAAAAATTGTAGTTACTGCGAAAAATTGCCGCATTTTCTGCATTCCGCGCGGTCAGACGCACCTGACCGAAACAATTCAATAAGCATTTCTACAAATTTCCTTTCCCCCTATTTAAGAAATCAATTCTTTTCTACTTTGGACCATGGCACACGCATCTGCTCAACTTGCTCTTCCATCCGTGGAGGAATTTACAAGCAACCCTGAGCGTTACCCAGGATTTGCTCTTGTCACCGTTCTTTCGACAGGAAAGATGAAAGTTATGAATAGAGCAGAAGCCACTGGAGACAGAAAAGTAAACATCATTTCCAGGTCAAATCAAGAGACGTCAAACAACTCAGCCTTCTTCGCAGGGACGACTAACACAGACACCACTGGTAACAGAGAGGCAAGGAACGCTACCAATCCACGGGATTCCACATGTGAGAACCCAGCCTTCGTCAGTGGTTTCAATCCGGCCTCTTTCATAGGGTCTCCTGCACATTTGAGATTCCTCTTAGCCGGCATGGGGTACGTGTTTGCATTTGATCTCATGACTGGTGCGTTTGTATTCGTGAGCAATTATGACTTTGTGAGAGAGCCGTGGAGATACCGAATATGTTAAATGTGACTATCAAGAAACAAAGGTCAGACTGTTTGGTCGCAGAAATGCTAGCGTTGTTGTGCTGTTTAACGGAAGAAGAAGCATTATAGACAAGACATTAGCTGAACAATATTGTATAATAGAACGAACTGTAATTATTTTTTCCGCTGTTTCTTCTAACTTAAAACCTGGAACGTTATTGAAGCTAAATCTTGCAGATGTTCTTTATTTTCTTACTGAAGGAATGCTTTCCTTTCAGTTCGGGCATTAATCTACAGTTTCCGGAGTGCAAATATAAGGAAAATATCTGTGGATAATATTCTTTTGGAAATATGTAACGTGTTGCCTCCTAAATTCAATCGATAACGCAGCTAGCAAAGCATTACGGAAAAAAAAATTGGCAGTCGCGTTTACCGGCTTTCAAAACAGGTGGCTACAAACAAACCTCGTACTGTATTACGATTCACCTTTTCAGTAGAATGAAGCTCCAACAAAAAGCGCATGTAAGTACGAAGCGCGAATAATGGTTTAAAAAGTAGGTGTCTTGCTGGCTATAAGTGGTTTGACATTCTTTATTTAAGTGCTAATGAAAACGTGTTCAGTTAATTATAATTGAGAAATACTAAGTGAAATCACTGGGATGCGTCTGCAAAGCATCGATAATGTCACTGAAGTGTTTGATTTTTCATCGTATTGCATTAAAGCATGAGTGGCTTCTGGGTAGGGTTAAGTATTATTAAAATACGTTCAACACCACATACTTTGTAACCGCCATTAATAATTACCATGATACAGCCTAGCCAGATTTAGCCAAGATTACAAAGGAAATTCACGAACTCGGCGTCCTCTAGAGTTACATTTCCGTGTGAGTTGATTTTTTACCTGATTTGCTATACAGACCTCCAATTTTCCGCGGGTTCAAAAGTATTCCTGTGACTCCACGCACGCTATCTTTGTGAAAAATGAACCGCTGCGGTTGTTAAATATGTTCATAATTTTCCTGTATAGCTCAGCCGCATGTTGGTAACCTTCGTTGGCATTTGACAGGTCAACACCGAGTGGTTTCAAAATATACGATCCGAGGGACAAGCCCCTGCACTGATCCAAAAACGTGTTCACAACCTTACCTCTAGTGTTAGATTTGACGATTACCAACAACGTTTTCTAAATCAAGTTTGAACAAAACTGTATGATTTGTATTTTCGTCGTCAATTGCCTCACAGGTCGTCTTCTCGCTCTTCCTCTGTTGTTTTTGTTGCTGTTGTTGTTTTCAGCAAAAACTTTTGACATTATGTGTCCGACACCCACAACTTCATTTCGCAGAAATGGCGAACCTTTTATTTTCGGAAAAATATTTGCGAAGATTCCCACAATAACAAGGCACTCTACTCTTGCATATTGAATGATCTACTTATAAATACCCATGCACAACTCTTCAAAATTCGATCTTCCAGGAAAGAGAGGAAGATTGTAGCTCACTTGTATATATAAATGTATATGAAAATCGTGTAATGGTGCATACACTCCTCTTGACGATCATGTCTCAGTAGTTACTGAAGCATTACCATCTAACACTTGCCTAGAAGCCCAAGAGTTTGACTTTTGTTTGGAGGATCAGTAAAAAATTATGCACTCATCCCATGTGGTTTCGTTGGGTTCCTGTTTTACAGCTCAACATGAAAAACCTTTTGTAGGCGACTAAGTCACAAAGAATAATTAATTAGGAGACCAAAGCAGGATGCAGAAAAGTATACGGAAAATTTTGGTACCTTTATACTAATTCAAAATACTAATATTGTTCCAATCTACTTGTTCAATGATTGCGTCGCACTCACGCTGTCACACTTTTTTTTAATAAAAAGCAAAGGGTAACGACTTATCTCATCTGAATAATAACAATGATATAATCGATATTGTTAAAGAGAGTTTAATTATTTGCATCCAATTGTGGCAAACAACTATTGGGTCTTTTACTTCAATTTCGGCAGTAGAGCTAACATCACACATGCTTAGCTTTCGCCAGCTACTTAATTGTTTTTCTTAATTTGGTTATCACTATAGATCAGTGAATTTTAACGCTAAAGAAAATGACGAGGATGTCATTTGACTGGCTACTAAACGGTTCCGAGCATAGCTGTCTGCACATGCAGCAGAAGTATGAAAAAAATACCATCCGCAAAAAAAAAAACAAACAAAAAAACCTTAGCAGCAACGCCAGATCTGTAGTTAAGATTCTCACTAAAGATTGCTCGCGGTCGATTGTTATTTTACGTCACTTACAATACACCTCCACTACATGCAGTACACCTAAACACACCTACCTACTTGTAATATTAAATAGCTAGTATGGGACGTTTTGACCGTAGTCCTTGGTGCTGTAGTCAGGTTTATTCATCTCGTATAACACGCTAATGTTAGCAAGGATTGCACTTCCCGAGGCTTCCATCCTAGAACTAAACTTCACAAATCAATTGAGTGCTAGCTAGTGCTCTTATATCATTTTATTTGAATTTTACATGATACAGTAAAATTTAACCAGTTTTTAGATTTTCCGTTACAACCCAGGTCTTTGGTTAACTTGTTCTTCATCGTCTCGTTTATGGTTTTTCTTCTCTGTGATCATCCGATATGTATTCCCATTTTCCCGCATCCAAGACTTCTCGCCACATGGTAAACGCTCCTTGCTACTCTCTGAAACTGCTTGCAAAAAAAAAATCAAAACAAAACAAGTGACAAAAAACATAACAACAAGTACATTAAAAACGTTGCATTTTTCTTAAGAGAACATTGAAGTACATGTGCTACGCATGAAGCCCTCTACTGACCCTGTTCATTCGCCTCATCGGAACCCTCGGTTTCTTGTAATTGCAAGTACGATAGCTCTGGAAAACTGGGTGAACATAGCACAAATCTGACAGGGTAGGATTTTTTAAAAGGGCAAGTAGTCGCAAATTAACCTTATAATTCAGAAAAATCTAAAGCATTTAATATCCAATACATAATAAGAAGTGAAGTTTTTTGCAGATTTGTATTATCAAAATGTGGTTGATTTAAAAAATAATAAAAGTTTTATGTTTGAATTTGTTAGAGCAACTTTCTCGGCTTTTTCCAGCGTCACTAGAATTACTGGAAATTTTTGTACTAACAATTGCGTGTATAGACTTAGAATCGCTTGAAAGTAGACATTCTTTTATATGAAGACTCACATATCAACAACAAACCCGCAAAAACAATGTCAATAAAAAAAGTCGACCTATCTCTTTAAAAAATAAACAAGAGCGTTAGTTTCTAAAGAAACTGTGGTGCTCCTTACGTTTCGCACGGACCGTCATCCTTGCTTACGGACCGTTATTTGCGGCTGACAGTCCGTACGTTTCGCACGGCACGGTCCGTATGTAGAGGTATAAATTGAGCCTCATTATCTAACCTTGCGTACGAAGCAAGCAAGATATACCAAGAGAAGACGCTAATATGTCTATTACTCGTTCTATAAGCGTTGCGCAAACTGATGACAGGGTTCTAAAAGCGGGCTCTCCGAGAGACGAACAAAGCGATCGATATACATGAAAGGGAGGAGAGTAATATGTCGATCACTCCTACTATGATTATGTCCCGTTATTTAAGCGTACGTAAGTACGAAGAGAGTAAGATGTTCGAAATAGAAGACAATGATATGTCTATTATCTATTACTCCTTCCATTGAAGCCTTGTGAAACTGTGCAAGGGAAGAAAACTATGATTGTGCCTCGTTATTTAATTTTGTTTCACAGATTAAGCAAAACTACTCAAAGCGTGTCAGTAATAAGCACTCAGTTTTCTATTGCCATAATAGGCTCCAAACTAAACACCTCCTTTCTTGTTTCAAGATGGTTTAAGCCGCGTTTGTTCAAATACTTTCCTCATATTTCCGGGTGTTTTTAATCCTCGTCATTTTTTAGAAGGCGATTAATAATGTCATTTGTTTCAAATATCCTTTTCTTTTTACTCTTGCGTGTGTAAACTGCTAATACGAATTTGGGTTTCATCAATGAATACCACCTTTTCATTCCCATAGGTTTGTCTGTTCCCTGTACTCTTTGTCCTTAATAAACTCGTACCTCCTGTCAATTAATATGTTAAGTCGATAAATTATAATCGTCCGGGTGAGTGTAGTCCTGGGAAGGACTGCTTGTGGTGACATTGACTGACGTTTCGACAACCTGAGCGGAAGTCATCATCAGAGTCAAGTGAACTGTAAATCGTCAGTAGATTTATAAGTCTCTGGTTGTCCTGATTGGTCGACGATCTCGTGATGCTATTTGGTCGTCTGTCAGTCAAGCCGTGATTTTATTGGCTGTGAAGACTGTTAAACGTAATTGGTACATTTCGATCCGTCTTTTGTTAGTCAAATGTCCGTTGGTCTATTTTTAGTCAAATAGGTCGGTTTGTCTATCGTTTGTCTGTCTTGTTATTGTCGGCAATCAGTCGTTTGTAAGGTGCAGGTAGCTGTAATGGCAACGGTTCAGTGGTGTTTGTTCTAAGTAAGTAAACCAGCTTTCCAGAGTGATTTGTTGAAAGTAGTCCGTACTGTAGGTAACGCATTCAGCAGGGTCCCAGTCGATTCTGTGGTTTGTTTTTAAATGGTGCTCAGCAATGTGATTGTTGATGTCACCATTTCTAGTCGCTCGTTTGTGTTCAGTCAGTCGGACGTTCAAATTCCTGCCGGTCTCACCAATATAAGCCAGTGGCCTGGCAGTCGCAGCATTTGATCTTATAAACTGCTCCCCGTCTGTCTCTGGCTACGTTACGTTGACGATACCTTTACAGCCGTAGGATTCGTTATATCTTGAACGTTTGGGAGTCGATTCCGTTGAAACTTAACAGAGAGCTAGGGCAATGATGGAAGTGTAACAACATTGTTTTTGGTTTGATAGATTGCGCTTCTTTGCGATTCTATTGGCTCCCAAAGCAAAGATTTTGTAAAACACGACTCCGCGTCCAAGGTTTCTCCTCGTGGAGAAGACAACACTTCTTGATTTTACCACTCATTGATCAGTTAAAACCTCTATTGTGTTTCAACAGAAGCCGATTATTGCCCCCGCAGGGATTTTGCCTAGAGGCAAAATCCCGAGGAGGCATCCTTATAGCTCGCGCTTATATAAAGCAAAGGGAAGTAAAGTACTTACAGTGAAAATATACAGTATTTATACCAGATCAAATCTCGATTTGCCAGAACAGGGCGCGCACGCAATAAATGGGTAATGATGACGTTTCACACTAAACGCCCGAACGGAATAAATGGGTAATGATGACGTAGCATCAGTAAACATATGGGTAATGTGACGGTGACGGGTGTCAGTAAATCAAAAATCTCTATCTAGGGGGTACGGTCAGATCATAGAAAACTCGTGGGTTGTTTTGCCGTCAGTCATACTAGTGCGTGCGCTTCCTTACCGCACATGTTTTCAGTATATGTAAAATCCCGAAGAGCAGCTGTCTTGAAGGCGAGAGAGAAACTATAGTTTTTATTTCCGTTTGCCTCATTTTATTCGCGTAGAAAGCCCAATGTAAATTGTCAGGCCACGAGAAGGAAAAGTTTGAGTTCGACCTAAGAAATTTTGGATCTAGAGACGCTGCGTAAGGCTATTTGTCCGACACATCATACAGAAATCATTTGGAAACGATTTGTCGACACAAATCACTTTGGGGGACTGATAACCTTGGTTCATAAACACGTAAGCATTGCTTAGCGAACGAATGAATCTCAACACCAGTAGACCCGAGAAATATTGCGTTACAAGAGTGCATTAGATCGGGTGGAAACACAACAACTCTAGCACTTGCCTTCAAAAAAAGCTCATGGAAACAGTAAGTTTCTTGTGAAGTTTCTAGGTCGAATTTTCAGATTGCAAGTCGAGCTGCGACCTCATTATTTATAACTTTTCAGACATTGCAAGATAGTCTGGGCGACTACGAAATTTCAGCACATTAACAAAAATTGCCGCGATTTTCCTTGATTGATTTCGAAATCAATTCAGGTAGTTGATTGGCTCTGTATAGAGTCTCGCTTGTAATGTGGGAAATGCGTCCGAGAAAGCACATTTTGTATCAAATGACATGCGTATATGGAAATTATTTCCACGTCGCTGGAAGTTGCTTTCCCGCACTGTAGTACAATTTCCCCATAAATTTTCCACTACAATGTTTGTTCTAAATAAAGAACTTAGATTTTCAAAGAAGAAAAGTTTTATTTCAGCAATATAGGACGAACAAATCGTTTGCCAGGCATTACTGTTAATATTTCAAGGCACGCGACTCGCGCAATTAGCTTCACCTTTATTCTCTTGCTGCTTATTGTTTTAAAGGTTCAACTAATTTGCACCCAAACACAAAGAAGAACCACAGTTGACAGAAAAAATAGATCTCATTTGCATTAGTGTTCGACGTGTTGCAATTGGCGCGATTCCGTGAGTTCATGAAACCTCTTAGCACTGGACTGAGCGCTGATCTCAACTTGGCCTGCTTCTGCAGAAACAGTCTAAGACCTAAACTATACTACGGGAAAACCAAGAAAAAGGGAACCTTCAAAATCAATAAATACGATCACAAAACCTCTTGACAGCGTGGGCAGCTGTAGTGTCAACTATTACTAGTAGGATTTCGAGTTCCATTGAAAGTTGTAAGCTTTTAAAGGAGTGAAATCGTCCTTGTTTAAATTTGAAGCCTTCGATATTTTGTTAAAAAGACTGTTCGAAAAAAAGGCTTCTGTTGTGACAATCTACAATACACCTTGTTTGTGCATGTCTGCCTGTTGTTTCTGTTCAGGAAATTCTATATCTGCGCTCTATTCTTGGACACAAAATTGGTGGTTTTAGTGGTTTTAGGGCTTCCGAAGGCTTACCGAATAAACCACAGGCAGCCCAAGCTTACATTGAGAGCTGCGCATAAATTAGATTGTTTTTTTTTTCCATGCTATGCATAATAATGACACCGGCACGCTATACATAATAATGACATGGGCAACATTTAAGAGTTTGTATGGAAATGCTACAAAACGTCTCAAATTGCCACAAATTAGTAGGAAGTCGAAATAAAAATAATTTGCCTTATTTCATTGTTGCATTGGTCATTATTTGAGGGCTTCCTGGGCTGGTTTGAAGGTTTTTAGGCGAGAAATTGAGGTTTTTATTTTTCATATTTTTGCTGAATCCTTAGAATTAATTAAAGGCAGGAAACAGTTTCACACTGCACCTCACTTGAGGTTCGATAAATTCCATCACAATAAACGAATCGCCCTAAAACTTCAAAGGTGTATTCTTGGGTCTTGCGCATACCTCTGTTCTTTCTCATGGGTTCCAGATACTATTTTAAGCCGTCGAAGACCCCTTTTAAATACGAAACTCGCCTTTCCTGGCATGCGGTTTCATTTGAAGTGCACACATGAATCTTTGCAAGCCGCGTTTCGACGACAAAATGGCCCTCAGCCGGGGAGAGGCTGAGTGAGATTGTCCACAAGCAAAAGGCGACACTGCGGAGTCCAGAGAGGTTGGTTTGACGGAAATAGAGAACTATCAGCACGCCCGTGAAATTTAGTCGCCTCACTTGACGCTACAAGCACGCTTTAATGTCTTCATGCGACAATATATTAGCATAGTGGTTGGTTCCGCCACATTTACCTGTTTACCACAAAATAATGTTGTCGAAATTTAGAAGCACAGACGAGGAGCAGTTTCCACCTAGAAAAAAATTGCACCGGTTTTCAAAGGAATGGAAATTGTGGTGGGTATTTTTCCACGGTCACAGCAGTACTTTTTAAGGGCAAGGCAATCCTATATATCGGAATTAAATAATGAGGTTGATTTGCAGGCAGTGACCAGGGTCACTTGCGCCAAATACTTGGCCTAAAATCATCGAATGGATTGATTAGAGTGTAGCAAAAGATAGTTCTTCAGTCGTCCCTAAAACAAAATTATGGTTTTCCAAGTCAAGTGAGGCAAGTGAATTTCACGGCCGTTCTAATATTTCTCTATTTCCGGTAAAACCGACCTCTCTGGACTCTGCAGTGTCGCCTTTTGCTTGTGGACAATCTCACTCTGCCTCTCCCCGGCTGAGGGCCATTTTGTCGTCGAAACGCGGCTCGCAAAGATTCATGTGTGCACTTCAAATGAAAACGCATACCAGGAAAGGCGAGGGTCGTATCTAAGAGGGATTTTCGACGGCTTAAAATAGGCTCTGGAACCCATGAGAAAGAACAGAGGTATGCGCAAGACCCAAGAATACACCTTTGAGGTTTTAGGGCGATTCGTTTATTGTGAAGGAATTTATCGAACCTCAAGTGAGGTGCAGTGTGAAACTGTTTCCTGCCTTTAATTAATTCTAAAGATTCCGCAAACAGGAAAAATAAAAACCTCAATTTCTCGCCTAAAAAGCTTCAAACCAGCCCAGGAAGCCCTCAAATAATGACCAATACAACAATGACATAAGGCAAATTCTTTTTATCTCGACTTCTTTCTGATTTGTGGCAATTTGAGACGTTTTGTAGCATTTCCATACAAACTCTTAAATGTTGGTTCCTTCTGTGAGTACCGGAGAACGAATGACGCAAAACAAAAGAAACAAAAGACAGAAAACAATTCAACTCCAAAATAGAACCAAATTACAATGTCTCACATACAAAAGAAGGACAATGTGCTCCGGTACCTGAAGAAAGACCCTAAATCATAGGAAGCCCAAGCATAATATTTGAATATCATTAAAAATGGCGTTTCAAAATATAAGACTTTGTATGGGATTTCGAAGCGAACATTTTGAGCAATACATAACAACGAACTAACTGAATAAAATTCATGAAATATTACATGGTGTTGTTTGCTATCCTTACAAAGCATTTTGAGCAATTTTAGGTCCATTTACTTAACTGTGTTAGTACGTGTATAATACATTGACAAGTGTATTATCGGGAAAATGAAAAGACGTTTTTCCTTCATATTACTCTGAAAAGGTGTTGCAACCTCAAAGATTTCAGGGACCAAGTTTCAGATAAATCGGCTCCACACAACCTTTATAACAAACGGTGATTAAAATAGTTATTAGAATATTATGTACACGCATTTAGCCATGATTACTTCGAAAAGGATTAAAGCAACAGAGAATCGCACTTACTGGAACAAAGGTAAATATGTCTTGTAACTTATGTATCAGAGTTAAAGCGATAAGGAACGGTTTTGTCGACATTGTACGGAAAAGCGAGAGCACGCCTTGCTGGTAAAAATTATGGCAACCACGTTGTTTTCCAGGTTTGGCTCAATTTTTTGCTCTTTTTGTCTTTAGATTTCGTAAAACCGTCGTGAGCACCCATAAAACAGTCGATAACAAAGCTCCTGACCAGATTTTGCCGTATTCTGACAATACGCTTTTCAGAAATAAGGCACGAAATTCGGGTCACTCGCAGGCTGCTCAACCAAACTGCTCTGTGTGCGATTCACGGTTACCCTGTTCCAGGCGTTCAGATAGTGGAGCGCGAGCGAAAGAGCGGGAAAAAAAAAACAAGAGAATGTTTGGAACAGGCTAGTTCACGGTCCGTACGAAATGTACGGATCCTGAGACCGATATCTCCCTCTGGCAACAAGGATAAAATATTCTAACACCCACTAATGAGATGTATTTCACGGACCGCGAACTCTTCTATACGGACCGTGTGTGCGGTTCACGGTCCGCACGAACTGTAAGGACCGTCAACAAGATCTCTCTCTCTAATACTAAGAGTAAAATATTCTGAGACCCACTAATGAGGTGCATTTTAAGGACCGCGAACTCTTCTATACGGACCATAAGTGCGGTTCAAGGTCCGTACGAACTGTACGGACCGTCAACACGATATCTCCCCCTGATAACAAGAGTGAAATATTCTAAGTCCCACCAATGAGATGCAAGTCACGGACCGTCAACCCTTCTCTACTATCCGTCTCTGAGTTTCACGGTCCGTGCGAACTCTACTGACCGAAACCATAGTCTCACAGTCCGTTACGTACGGTGCGGGTGTATTGGACAACCCTCCATGTTCCTACCAATAGCGTAGCTCCACCACTCTCTATATAAACCAAGTGCAACACACAATTCCTTGATTCGCTCTGACGAAGGGCTAACGCTGGAAACGTCAGCTTTCAATCTCTTTACGGTGGCCAATTTACCTTATCAACTCGGTTGATAAATCCAAAATTTTGTGTGTTGCTTTCAGTAAGTCATTTGCCATACCTTTCCTTGCATCTCTCTTTTTTCGCCCATGGGATGAACAACCAAGCCGTCACTCTTGCGAACCAAAGTTAAGACCACGACAAGCGTTAAAAGAACAATAAGAGCTTGGGTCTTCATGTTAGATCGACAAAGCGGAAACTAGGAACAAGGTGGCACTCCTTGAAAACTAACTACTTCAATGTGAAAATGCTGTCTTTTTATTTGGTTTCCACGCCAGGACAACGACTTTTAAATTTGCTCAAAGAACCGGTCCATTAGCAACCAAGGTGAGGGGACATTTAAGTAATGAAGTGCGCCCATCTCGCTTACAGTCGAGTATTGTTAAGCGAACGATTACTAGTTTTCTTTTTATGTGCCAAACATAATAAGGAAAGGTACGTGCAATAATTTGATATGAACTTTAACTACTGCGTTTTTCTCGTTTCAGTTAATGGTAATCTAGATTAAAAATAATAATAATAATAATAATAATAATAATAATAATAATAATAATAATAATAATAATAATAATAAAGATTTGAACTCTTCCAGGTCACACAGGAACAAAACAATGAATAAAGAAATTTAATTTCACCCGCAGTTTAAATATTTAGGAGAGGTGCGAAAATTTTGGTTTGGCTCAATCAAATCTTACGTCTTTTTGAAAGGTAGAGAACGCAAAAACTGGGTGCTGCATTTTTCCTTTTACATGCGGGGCGCGAAAAAGGATTGAAAAGAACTGTAAGTATACAAACGATAACTTTAAACAAGTAGAGCAAGAGCGATTAAGAAAGCGCCGGTTAACAGCTGAAGGCTGTTAGCGCATTTCTTGAAATTGGTGTTTGAAGGTTTTCTACTGCCGCTTTGCGGCTGAAACCAGATGGCCTTTAAAAATAGGGCTCGTAGCATTGTGTTAAGAAATAGTACATAGCTTAGGAACTAAAATATAAGAGAGATTTTATTGAAATTTTGTTTGTTTTTTAAATACGTTCTTATAATTTTTACCGGTTAACAATCAGCTAAAATAGCTGTATTATAGTATGCTGCCTGCTTTGTGCCACCATTCTTTTACTTAGTACGAATACATTTTGCTTAACTGGTTGATATCAACTATAAAACATAAAAACCAAGCTATTGTGGAGACAAGACTAAAGCTATCTACACTCGAATGACAGTCAGCAGTCAGTTTCCAACTGAGCACGGAGACGTATATTGGCGTGATGGGTTTTCTAATAGCAAATTACTTTTGTGACTCCTGAGGCGTGCAAATTCACGTAAAGGGATAGCGGCTGAAACGCCAAGGGAATTTTACAAATGTCAGTAATCTCAAGATAATCTCGTAGCGGCTTCTGATGTTACTTTATCAGTCGGCTCTTTATGGTCCAGTTTGGAGATTTCGAACGTCTGAACTGAAAGTGAGAATGCATAATCTGTGGCATTTAGTCGATAGCAGTCATGAGGGCCCTTAGTGTTCAAAAGCAAAATGATGCGCATGCTAATCCAGGATAAAAGTTGAACCACTCTTCAAAGTTTTTGTTAACCACTCATTTATTTCTTAGCTTTCTTAGCTTTCGGTTTTTAGAAGTCTTCCATGAGAACTGTATTTTATTTTTTCATCAGCTAGCTGGCAGCTACACCAACATCAAATATCAGAAACGACTATAGCTGGTCTCGATAAGAGGCTAGAACTGTTTTGATCAAAAATTTTAATGTTCTCCATGTTAACCCTTTAAGTCCTAACAGTGACGAAAATAATATTTCTCTTTACATCGTCAATTCAATTCAAACATTCAAGTGATGAGAAAAAAGGAAGTGATTACTAATGAGAAGATGTCTTGGTATTTAGACAAATTCTCCTTACTAGTTCCATAAGAAATGTATGGAGAACAGTAAGGAGAATTTGCATTGTGATATCGGGGCTTAAAGGGTTAATAATTCTTGTTTGAGATGATGATTTAGGGCAAGGCAATCCTGAATTCTAGGTTTGGGATGACAAAATAATCCCTGCAGAAACGTTGAACCAGTTCTAGTGCCTAGTTTCTTTTATCCTACCCTCCTTTTATGCTTAGCATTCCCTTTTATTCTTTTTTTAACCTGGCAATTTCAGCTTCAGTGCACAGCATTGGCTTAAAGTGAATTGGCTGGACGCTTGTCCCGGCATAGATCAAAAGAAGCCTATTGCAGCTAGCGCTTCGCGGGCCTTAAAACGCTTGGTATTAGAATCCTTCGGCCGTAGAGTGGCACATAAATAATTTATCAGCACATATACGTGGAGGAGATTAATTTCCTCTATCTTCTCGACTAAAACCACATTTAAAATCTTCTTGACCTCTTACTTTAGCAAGGATCACACTTTCCAAGGTTTGCAACTAAGAATGAGAACTTAATCGTACAAAGTTTACAAACTCACAAATCAATTGTGTGCTCACTTGATAGAAGTGTAAATCAGTTTACAGCTTTTCCGTTACAATCGGTGTTTTTTCAGTAAGTGAACTTGCTCTCCATCTTCTCATTTACTGTTTCTCTTTCTTGAAAATCATCCGACATCCTCACTTCCTCGCATCCAAGACTTCTCTCCACCTGACAAATGCTCTTTGCTGCTCTCTGAGACTGTTTAATTTCCAAAGGAAACGGAACAAAAACACAGCATTAGAAACCTTACCAGGATGTTTCTAAGTAAACTTGAAGTACATGTGCTGTGCAGCCCTTTACTGATCCTGTTCATTAACCACACCAGAACCCTTGGCTTCTTGTAATTGCAAGTACGATAGCTAGTGAGCTAAACTGAGTGAACATTGCAAAATTCTGAATTCCTAGGTCTTACAGTGCAAGTGGGAAGAGCAAGTGGATATAAATTTATTACTAGGCAACTGGATCCAAATTTACCCTCAACTTAAGAAGAATCCGTAAAATTTTATAGAAAACAGCAAAGGCGCATTGGGCATTTACGATTTGTGTTGTCAATTTTGTCTGATCAAAACTAGGTATCCTGAGAAAACAGCCGACGTCTCGCGAGGTCGCCACTTGTGCCCTGGCGAAACGACGTCTGAGTAACGAGCGCAGAAATTCCATACTGATGACGCGTCACTACCCAGATCTAGGTAGTGCTTCTGATTGGTTGAAAAGCGCGAGAACTTCGTTTCAACCAATCAGAAGCACTACCAAGATCTGGGTAGTGACGCGTCATCAGTATGGAATTTCTGCGCTCGTTACTCAGAGGTCGTTTTGCGAGGGCTCAAGTGGCGACCTCGCGAAATGTCGGCTGTTTCCTCAGGCTAAAAATTAGGCTGATTTATTATTGATTTATAAAAGCAACTTCCTCCGTAGTTTGAGAAAACAGCCGAGGTTTCGCGAGGTTCCCTCTACACTCCCTCCCCTGACTCGTCCCCAGTCGTCTTCATGACGGTGGGTACGTAGTGAGAAAGCGAGAGAGAGAAAGGCGACGTCTTCTCCCCTTTCCCGTTCCCATCACCCGTTGCTATCACACCTCGCGCTCCCATGGCGCGCGTCGTAAAGACGACTGGGGACGTTTCAGCTCTCTCCCCACAGTCTCACGTCAAATTTTGTGGATAAAAAGATTTTTTTACCCTAATATTAAAAACTTGCCAGATAAAGATTTGGAAAGACAAATTTTAAGAGTACTTTCAGTAAGAGGCACTTTCCAAACCTTTTGTTTTATCCCTCTTTTTCCGGTGGGGAACGGAACAGTGAGGCAGTCACTTTCGGAGACCAAAGTTAAGATCACAAGAAGTGTTGGAAAAATAGCAATGGCTTGGTTCTTCATCTTAAATCAACAAGGACGCAGCAATGAAGATGTCGTTACTTCGTCGAAATTAACTGCTACAAATATGTAAATGGCTGCCTTTTTATTTCGTTTCAACGCCAGATGGACAACTTTTAAATTGTCATCAAACGTCGTGTTCCACACCAAAGTGACTCAATCGTGAGACGAACTATTAACTAAGCTATCAACTTTTACATTTTCTCAAAAGAACCGGCCCAT
>CAXIQD010000381.1:0-20000 GCA_964030785.1 Siderastrea siderea | reverse complement strand
TAACAACCGTAATGAGAAGGACAATAAAGTAATGTAACAGGATTCTACATTTTACTGCGCCCATCTCGCTTATGGACGAATAAATGGGAAGCCAGCGATTAGTTTACTAATTAGTTTACTAATGTGCCAAACTTTATAGGGGATCGCTCGCAAAATTAAGTCAGATAATATAATATGCACTTTAACCACTCTGTTTTTCATGTTTGTCTTTTATTTAATGGCAGACCTTGGTTGAATGATCCTAAAACATAACAACACGTGGCTGGTGACATTGTTTTGGTCTTGTATAGAGAATGTAAAACTGCTGCATGTCTTTATAAAATAGTTAGTGGAAGTGGGGAAGGAGCGATACGTTCATCTAAGCCAGCTCACTATGCTCCCTGTTATGTCCATATATTCTTTTACTAAGTGCATCTACATTTTGCTTAAAAGGTTAATTTCAATTAAACGTGAAACGCGATTTGTTCTAAAGACAAGACTGAAGACTCATGTTACTCGTACGGCCGACAACTTGCAATTAGAGCATTTTACACGGGGACGCCATTTTGGCGCGATGGGTTTTCCAATAGCAAAATAGTTTTTTTTGAAAACCTAATGCGTGCAAATATTAACGTAACAGGACAGCCACTGAAAATGCCAGGGAAATCCGATAAATGACAAAAGCCTGAGGTGGGCTTTCATTCAATTCAGGGAAAGTAGTAAAATCTTATTTCATAATTCACACTTCAGTCTTTTTCCGAATCCCTCTCATTTGCGGGTCTTATACTGAGAGTTCGTTTTAGACCAATTCGACTGCCTTCGATAATTTCATCGTTGCTAACAAGATAGCTCCAATATTGGCAAAAAAAGAAAGCTTTCTAAATTGAAATACGACCAAAAACCGAACAACTTTTTGTAACTGGGCGAAATAAAGTAATTGCAAAGGTGGGTGTCACCGTATGTTCTGTACATATAATACATTGTCGGAAACTGTACAAAAGTTTTATTCACTTGATAGCGTGATCGTTGATTGATTATATTTTTTAATGAGAAAGTTAAGAGAGAGCGTGTGTGGGTGGGGTTTGATCGTTTAGTCTGATGAAGCTTTTAAGCCAATAAGAATTGCTCATTTCAAGGTGTGCAAGACAATGATAGGTTTCACTTTTTGCGTGTCTATGTTGTTGCGATGAGCTACGAGTACATACAAGTGTTTTTGATGTGATTCTAAGGAATAATCCTCGGTGAAATTGTGAAAAGTGTGGACGTCTATCTTGTGTTCCCCACAACATTGTCCAACACAATTTAGGAAATTAAGCAGGAGCAGGTAGGCAGGGCTTGGCAGGTCACCTTAAAGATCTTTGAGCAATGACCCTTACACCTTGACATGATTGCATGCCTTGGCCTCATTAAATGAGTTAGTTTTAAATTGAGAATGCACTCGATAAAACGGCTACTTAAAACAGCTAATGTTCTTGGTGTTGATAATGTTTGTTTAAGAGGATAATTTAAAGTCCCTCGGCCTGGAATTGGGTTAAGAATAATCAATCAACATCAACATATGGAGTAAGTAAATTAATTTCCTTAATCGTCTCGATTAAGACTTCATACGAAATGTTAAACACTAAACATTCTCTACCTTTTAGTTTTAACAAATCAGTTTTTACTTATTTGAAGGCACCCACAAGTTATCAGGCGTCATACATCCGAGGTTGGCATCTTGGAATGAAAACTTCATCATACAAACCCACAAATCTAGTGCAATTGTGTCCTATTACATCATTTTATTTTAAGTTAATTGTTACAGTAAATCGGTTTAAAGCTTTGCCGTAAGGGGTTACAATCCGTGTCTTCAGTGAACATGTCCTTAACCGTCTCGTTTACTGTTTTTCTTCATCGTTGGGGGCATTGAAGGCATTCGGAGATCCTCCACATCCAAGACTTCTCGCCACACGACAAATGCTCTTTGTTGCTCTCTGAACCTGTTCCCAGGCGGAATACGAAAACACAACATCAGAAACCTTATATAATACTGCACTGACGCATTGAGCATTCATGTTTTCTGTTATCAATTTTGTTTGATCAAAATTTGTTTGACGTTTTTTTGTTAATTTTGTTACTTCCTCCGTGACTTATGCAAGCGCTACTAGAACTTTGATTACTGCAAAATTGTGCACCGTAGAATTTTATAGACTTAGAACTGTTTGAATATAATTATTCTTCAAATGAAAACACAAAATCAAAGTGGCAGAGGTCCCCCCCCCCCACCCCTAGGTTCAAATAGTCCTCAAATTGTGGAAAGGTGATTCTTTTCCCAAGTCTAAAAAAACTTGTAAAATGAAGATTTGCAAAAAGACAAATTTTACAAGTGCTTTCAGGATGAGGCATTTTCCAAACCTTTTTTTCTATCTCTCTTTTTCCGTTCGGGAGAGAACCAATGGCGCAGTCACTTTCGGAGACCATAGTTAAGATCACAAGAAGTGTTGAAACAATAGCAATGGCTTGTTTCTTCATCTTAAATCAACAAGCAAGCAATAATGAAGATGTCGCGTTACTTCGTCGAAATTAACTTCTGCAATTGCGGGAAGTAGTTGTCTTTTTATTTGGTTTCAACGCCAGATGGACAACTTTAAAATTGTCATCAAACGTCCCGATCCACACCAAAGTGACTCAATTGTGAGACAAACGATTAACTAAGGTATCAACTTTAGCATTTTCTCAAAAGAACCGGTCCATTAACAACTATAATGAGAAGGACAATAAAGTAATGAAACAGGATCCCACATTTAACTGCGCCCATCTTGCTTATGGCAGACCTTGGTTGAATGAACGTAAAATATAACAACACGTTGCTGGGCCTTCATGAGGATATCAAAAAGCCCATGCTCATTCTGCGTAAGATGTAATAGAGAGGGTTATCAACCAGTAATGATAAGTTGTAAGATCACTCTGATTGTGCAAGACCTTTTCTAAGGCGCGTCCCGTCCACACTTATGCACGTTCGTTTGAAAACGCGTACATTAGAGGGCACTTTGGCCTAGCATCCAACTAAAACGATCAATACTGCTGATCGCTTTCATCGGAAACGCATACATTCAAAAATTGCTCAAAAACGGGGCATGAAATGACAAGCATGAAAAAAAAAAAGATTCAAAGCAATGAAACAGAATCCCTGTATTTCAGTGTCTCCCTTTTTTGCCAGGGACAAAAATATGGTTGATTTCATCCGCAGTTTAAAAGTACATATCCGACTTACCAACATCAAATATCAGAAAAGAGTGGTGGCCTCGATTAGAGGCTAGGACTGTGTTGATCAACATTATTTTAATGTTCTCCATGTTAATAATTCTTGTTTGAGAGGATGATTTAGGGCAATGCAATCCTGAATTCTTAGCTTGGGTTGACAAAATAGTCCGTGCAGAAACGTTGAATCAGTTCTAGTGCCTAGTTTCTTTATCCTATCCCCCCTTTATGCCCCTTATTCCCTGGCAAATTCAGCTTTAGTGCACAGCATTGAAAGCGACTTGGCTGGATACTTGTTCCCTTTCATGTGCTTGCATAGCTATACATCAAAAGAAGCATATTGCAGCTAGCGCTTCTCGGGCTTTAAAACGCTTGGTATTAGAATCCTTCCGCCGTAGAATGGGATATAAATAACCAATCAGGACATATACGTGGAGGGGATTAAATTCCTCTATCCTCTCGTCTAAGGCGACACTTAAAATCTTCTTGACCTCTCAGTTTAGGAGGGATCACAATTTCCAAGGTTTGCAACTTAGAATGAAAACAATCGTACAAAGTCTACAATCTCACAAATCAATTGTGCTCTCTTACATCATTTTATTTTAAGTTCACTTAATAGTTTAAATCAGTTTACAGCTTTGCCGTTACAATCCGTGTTTTTCAGTAAGTGATCTTACTCTTCATCATCTCACTTACTGTTTTCTGCCTTGGAATCATCCCACATCTTCACTTCCTCGCATCTAAGACTTCTCGCCACCTGACAAATGCCCTTTGCTGCTCTCTGAGACTGTTTCCAAAGAAAACGGAACAAAAACACAGCATTAGAAACCTTACATTTTTCTAAGTAAACTTGAAGTACATATGCTGTGCAGGGCCCTTTACTGACCCTGTTCATTCACCACACCAGAATCCTTGGCTTCTTGTAATTGCAAGTACGATAGCTAGTGAGCTAAACTGAGTGAACATTGCAAAATTCTGACTGCCTAGGTTTTGTTTACAGGGCAAGTGGGAAGAGCAAGTGGCTATAAATTTATTACTAGGCAACTGGATCCAAATTTACCCTCAACTTAAAAAGAATCCGTAACAGTTTATACAAAACAGCAAAGACGCATTGGGCATTCACAATTCGTGTTATAAATTTTGTAGGTTCAAAATTGGGCTGATTTGATTTATGTTTAAATTTATAAAAGCAACTTCCTTTGTCTTTTAAAAGCGTTACTAGAACTTTGATTACCGCAAATTTGTGTACCAGCATACAACGACAACAAACAAAACCTTTATTAATCAATCGGTATCGAGTTTACAAGAATACAATAATAGTAAACTGGAGACACCTATTAAATAAAATAATAAAATGCAATTAACCTTAAAATTCTACTTGTATTTACAATCAATAAAATATAAAAGAGTAAAGAATTCTAAGTAAATTGGTAAAAATTTGGATCATATCTACAATGAAACGATACGTAGAACTGTTTGTATAGACTTCAAAAACTCATTAATAATTCATAAGCCCATTTAACTATCAAATGATCGATAATACGTCACGTGCATTGACTTTGTAAGGGTTAGACAATGAACGCGAGTGTTCTATGGGATATAGTGTCCCGAGCTAAGATAGAATGCCACGAGGCCGCAGGCCGAGTGGCATTCTATCTTGCGAGGGACGCTATATCCCATAGGACACGAGCGTTCATTGTCTAACCGTCTTAGAACATGGTCACACTCACGAAGAATTTCGTTTTTGCGTGCAGATTGTATTTTTGCATTTTAATTGTTTAGTTCTCACCTTGAAATTACGTTGCTATTTTGTTTACGATATTTTCGCCATTGTACACACGCCGTTGAGTTGCAAATGAATGTTTTACTGAGAGTGCTTCCCCGCGCGGTTTATCGCAGTTGATGCGTTAACAGCCATGAGCCAATACATGGAAATTGAGGAACTCGAGGCAGTGATTGCCCCACAAGATTTACTAGATTTACACTGGTGAAATCAGTCTTGGACGCGCTACAACCACCGGCACTAGCAAGTGGGGAACGCGCAGGGAAAGCCAAGAGACCAAAGACAAGTTCAAGTACAACACTCGTAGTCCGACAAATGCGGAGAAACAAGTCTGTCCTTCTACTTCAATTGAGGTCTGAACATGTCTTACTTAATGTAAAGTTGTAACGTAATGGTTTTTCTTTCGATTTGGTTTTTGCTTTGCTATTACAAAATTCCATTTTTTGTTGTTTTTTGACACCACCAATGAAGCTGTTGTTTTTATCGATTTAGTTATAAATATTCACAGAGCATTTGTGCATTCATTAGTAGTTTCTACTTAGTCATTAGTATGCTCTATATAGAGCATACTAATGAGGCTTCCAAACAAAGGAAAACAATGCCTCATTAGTATGCTCTATATAGAACCACCAATGAATGCAGAGTTTTACTCCGCAATTTCCCTGTGCTTCAAAAGCCCCCGCCACTTTACATAATTTAAGACAGTTTATGGAATATAGAGCATCGAAATGCTGGACACTGATTGGCTGAGTGGGTGTGACCATGTTCTAAATATTGAAAAAAACCTCTTCCTTATTAGTATGCGGTGTTTTATCAGAATAAAGTCACTGCACGTGATTTATGAATATTAATTATCAACACATCAACTGAAACAACAAATGGTGGGTGAATATTTAATGTTCTTTAATTTACACACACAGTAAATTTACTTTTGTACAAAATTAATAGTGTAGTTGTTAAATACAGATCCAGAAAAGTACTGTATTACATTACTACAATAGGAAAAATTTCCGCACAGCCCCATACTTCATTATGCATGCAGAATAAATTAATTATGCATGCGCTCTATTGTTTTTTAAGACAATGGCCCTTTGAATATATACATTGATAATTACTACTTACTTTTTCAATAAAAATGGATTTAGTTGCGTCTGCCTTTTTTTCTCTCTTCTCTTACTCCTTCTTTTCCGTTCCTCCTCTTTTCTTCTATTTTTCTCTTACCCAGTCCTTTACCAGTTTTTTTCTTCTTTTTTTCCTTTGGATTTACCCTCGGCTTGCCTCGAACTCTCACTCTTCATCTTATCTTTGGATTAGCTGTCCATCTACTATACCACTACACCACGGTGATTTGTTGACATTTCCCCGGCGATAAATTATTTTTATGTTTAGCTACCAATCAACATTATTAAAATTCAACGAAATTTACATTTGAATTACTTCTATTACAAAGAGAGCTCACCTTTTAGACTTACTGCACGAAAAAATGATTTATTTTTGTCCACCCATTGGTTCTCAGTTGAACAAAAAGGACAAGCATTTCACTCTTCTGCTCGATCCATTCTTCGGCGGCCGTGAAATGAAGGCTTGCTTCCTTGTTCCGGTAGAGCGCAGTGATAAAGATACACTTTTTGCCCATCATACGCGCACACATCTTGCCAGGAACACGCGTGATGGGCGCCAAGTGGAAAGCTTATGATTACCTACAAAACGAGGGCTATATTCATCTCACAGTGAACTAGTACAGCTTAAACTTCGCAGACTTGGGCACCCAGGTTTGCCCCGCTCAGGAACGTCCAAAGAACTCTACGAAAGCTACCTATAGGAGTGGATGTAGCATCAGCATTATAACAAGCATCCTTTTGGCAACATTATCAAGCCTATCGTCGCCCTTTGTGAGGTCCGCAAGGACGCATAAATGGTTCAGTTCCCGGAGTACCACTTTATGCAGCGTTCGTAATTCGGCCACGCTACATTTCAACAGGGAAAGCAAGAATAAAATACGAAAAATTCCTGCTTCACAAGCATTGTCTCCATTTTAACAAGGAAAGCAAAAATAAAGAAATAAGTAAATAAAATAAAAAAATAAACGACACAAGACACAAGAAGGGTAAGAAAACCTTTTATTTTTAAAATGTTATGTGGTTTACGTTAACAAAATACGCGCTGTCCATAACCTCATTTATTGCTAACCTTACGACTTAAATCCCCTTTTTTTCTAACAATTTACACTCGAGACAGGTTTAAAAACACGGGAAAAGTGCACAAATTTTTAAAAAATAGCTCGATTTTCCGTATTTTTGACCAGGAATCCGTAAATTTTGTCTAAGTCCATATGGACTTAGAAAAAAAATATAAACTTGGTTGAACAAAAGGAGTCATTAGAAATGCCTATTAGAAATACGCGCTATTGTTTTCTTTAAACAAAGAGCTGTATGCATAATGAAGTATGGGGCTGTGCGGAAATCTTGCCCTACCGTAATCTGGTAAAGGCATATTAGACAATACATCATATGAAATTTCGATCAGCTGGCAGAAGCGACTCCATGTCGTTTCCCATAACCTCTGCGTTTGACGCTTTGCCCGTAGTCTCCAAATTTTCAGGGGGGGCTAAAATATTACTAACCTGGTGCTGTTACGCAAAACTTGATTTTTCATATTTAAACAAGGCATTTGATCGATGACCTGTTCTCGAAAAGCGCTAGCCCTGGAAGAGGACGCCATGTCCTCTTCGTTCAGTTCAAAACACGTGTGAGATTTGATTTTCTTGCATACTAATTTTCGACGCAATATCTTTTTCGTATGCTAATTTCCAACGTCCACAAAAGCATCGATGTTATGAACTCTATTGGGACACGCTTATCTAGGAATGTCTTTGAAGCCGTTCAATAAACTCGCAGTTCGTGCTTTATCAAGTCTAAAACACTCGGCGGCGCCTCGTGTTTTAAACTTGATAAAGCACGAACTGCGAGTTTATTAAACATTACTTAAAAGTGCTCGAATACAATTATTCTTCAAACTAATTGCCAGAGGTCGATAACAAGTTGTTAACCCAACACTCCCCCCCTCTACACGTCCTCCCCTGACTCGTCCCCAGTCGTCTCGATGACGGTGGGTAGTGAGACAAAGCGAGAGAGAAAGGCGACGCCTTCTCCCCTTTCCCGTTCCCATCACCCGTTGTTATCACACCTCGCGCTCTCGTGCGGCACGCGTCATGAAGACGACTGAGGACGTTTCAGCTCCCTCCACACACTGTCAGGTAGCCTTTGTCATCGTCAAATTTTGTGGATAAACAGATTGTTTTACCCTAATTTTACCCTAATTTTGTGGAAAAGTGATTTTGTTTTACCCTACAGCTAATATAAAAAAACTCTTGTCAGATGAAGATTTGGAAAGACAAATTTTACGAGTATTGTCAGTAAGAGGCACTTTCCAAACCTTTTGTTCTATCTCTCTTTTTCCGTTCGGGAACGGACCCCCGTAGCAGTCACTTTCGGAGACCAAAGTTAAGATCACAAGAAGAGTTGAAAAAATAGCAATGGCCAATGGCTTGGTTCTTCATCTTAATTCAACAAGGAAGGAACAATGAAGATATCGTTACTTCTCGAAATTAACTGCTGCAAATGTGTAAATGGCTGCCCTTTTATTTGGTTTCAACGCCGGATGGACAACGTTTAAATTGTCATCAAACGCTGCGATCCGCACCAATGTGACTCTATCGTGAGACAAACAATTAACTAAGCTATCAACGTTTACATTTTCTCAAAAGAGCCGGCCCATTAACAACCATAATGAGAAGGACAACAAAGTAATGTAACAGGATTCTACATTTTACTGCGCCCATCTCGCTTATGGACGAATAATGGAAAGCCAGGATAAGTTTACTTTTTATGTGCAAAACGTTATAGGGGATCGCAAAATTAAGTCAGATAATATAATATGCACTTTAACCACTCGGTTTTTCATGTTTATCTTTTATTTAATGGAAGACCTTGGTTGAATGATCCTAAAACATAGCAACACGTGGCTGAGCCTGGGCCTGATTGTGCAAGACGTTTTCTAAGGCGCATCCCGTCCACACTAATGCGCCTCCGTTTGGAAAAAGCGTACATTAGGATGTGTTTTGGCCTAGCATCCAACTCAAAAGATCAAAACCACCGATCGGTCTCCACCGCTCTTTTTCATGGAAAACGCATACATTCCAAAATTTGCTCAAAAAGGGGTCCATGAAATGACAACCATGGAGAGCGGAGAATTTTAAAGCAATTAAACAGAATCCCTACATTTCACTGCCACCCTTTTTTGTCGGGGTTCAATTCACCCGCAGTTTACTGAAAATGTAGGAAAAGTGACATTGTTTTGCCTTGTCCGGCCACCAAATCGCAGGTTTTTTTTCCTTTAACCTGTCTTTTTTTTTTCTTTCCGTTTTTTTTTTTGAAAGAAAGAGAACAGTAAAAACTGCTGCATGTCCTTTGTTTTATTGGATAAGACTGTAAGTGGAAGTGGGGAAGGAGCGAAACGTTCATCTAAGCCAGCTCACTATGCTCTCTGTTCTGTCCATGTATTCTTTTACTAAGTGCATCTACATTTTGCTTAAAAGGTTAATTTCAATTAAACGTGAAACGCGATTTGTTGTAAAGACAAGACTGAAGACTCATGTTACTCGTACGGCCGACAATTTGCAATTAGAGCATTTTACACGGAGACGCCGTTTTGGCGTGGCGGGTTTTCCAGTAGCAAAATAGTTTTTTTTTTTGAAAACTAATGCGTGCAAATATTAAAGTAGCAGGACAGGGATTGAAAATGCCAGGGAAATCTAACAAATGACAAAGGCCTTGAGATGGGCTTTCATTTAATTCAGGGAAAGTAGTAAAATCTTATTTCATAATTCACACTTTTTCTTTTTTCCGAATCCCTCTCATTGATGTTTTTATACTGAAAGTTCGTTTTACGTCAATTGAAGTACCTTTGCCAACAAGACCCCTCCAATCTGGGGGAAAATATGCTTTTGAAATTGAAATACGACCGAAAACCAAACAAATTTTTGCGATTCAGCCAAATAAAGTAGTTGCAAAGGTGGGTGTCACTGTATGTTCTGTTCATATAATACATTGTCGGAAACTGTACAAAGGTTTTATATACTTTGAGAGCGTGACCGTTGATTGATTATATTTTTATATATTTATTATATTTTTATTATATTTATAGAGAGAGCGTGTGTGGGTGTGGTTTGATGTTTAGTCCAATGGAGCCTTTTAGGCAATAAGAATTGCTTATTTCAAGGCGTGCCAGACAATGATAGGTTTTACTTTCTGCGAGTCTACGTTGTTGCGAGGAGTTACGAGTACATACGGGTGTTTTTGATGTGATTCTAAGGAATAAACTTCGGTGAAATTGTGAAAAGTGTGAACGTCTTTCTTTTGTTGCCCACAACATTATCCTACATAATCTAGTAACCAAGCACAAGTCAGTTAGGCAGGAAGGGGAAGGCACTCCCTTATTTGGCCTAAACGGGTATGTGCCCCTCAACAAGGTATGGTTTTCAGGGTCTTGCGTCTTAAACAGGATTTCTTTCTCGACTGGAAGCCTTGAACCCTACATGTGGTTACCAACATTCTTTTTTCTAATCTAATTCTGTGATGCAATTTATATTTAAAAAATATTTTCTGCGTAGGAAATGAAAAACATAACAAAAAAAAGCATAGAACACACGCAAAATGTAGAGGTCTCTTGTCTCGTAAACGAAATGAAAGGATTTTGTCTTAAACGGGGTCAGGGTTTACAGGCCTCCGCTGCGCACTCCCCCCTTCCCAAACTTGCCTTAAGGTCCCCCAAGGGGGAGGGGGCAGGTCCTCTTACAAATCTTTGTGCAATCAACCTCACACCTTGACAGGAGCGCACGCCGTGGCCTGATTAAATGAGTTAGTTTTAAATTGAGAATGCACTCGATAAAAGGGCTGCTTAAAACAGCCAATGTTCTCGGGGTTGATAATGTTTGCTTAAGACGATAATTTTAAAGTCCCTCGGCCGGGAACTGGGTTAAGAATAATCACGTAGCATCAACATATGGTGGAAATCAACTTCCTTAATCGTCTCGATTAAGACTTCGTACAAAGTGTTAAACACTAAACATTCTCCGCCTTTGAGTTTTAACAAATCAGTCTTTACTTATTTGAGGGCACCCACAAGTTATCAGGCGTCATACTTCCGAGGATTGCATCTTAGAATGAAAACTTCATCGTACAAACCCACAAATCAAGTGCAATTGTGTCCTATTACATCATTTTATTTTAAGTTAAATTGTTACAGTAAATCAGTTTAAAGCTTTGCCGTTACAATCCGTGTCTTCAGTGAACATGTCGTTAACCGTCTCGTTTACACTTTTCCTTCATCGCTAGGGGCATTGAAGGCATTTGGAGATCCTCCGCATCCAAGACTTCTCGCCACACGACAAACGCTCTTTGTTGCTCTCTGAACCTGTTCCCAGGCGGAAAAAGAAAACACAACATTAGAAACCTTATAAAATACTGCACTGACGCGTTGAGCATTCACGTTTTCTGTTATCAATTTTGCGCTACTAGAGCTTTGATTACTGCAAAATTGTGCACCGTAGAATTGTATAGACTTAGAACTGTTTGAATATAATTATTCTTCAAATGAAAACACAAAATCAAAGTGGCAGAGGTCCCCCCCTTCCTCCAGGCTCAAATAGTCCCCAAATTGTGGAAAGCTGATTCTTTTTCCCAAGTCTAAAAAAACTTGTAAGATGAAGATTTGCAAAAAGACAAATTTTACGAGTACTTTCAGGATGAGGCATTTTCCAAACCTTTTCTTCTAGCTCTCTTTTTCCGGACGGGAACGCACCACCGTAGCAGTCACTTTCGGAGACCAAAGTTAAGATCACAAGAAGAGTTGAAAAAATAACAATGGCTTGGTTCTTCATCTTAAATCAACAAGGAAGCAACAATGAAGATATCTTTACTTCGTCGAAATCAACTGCAGGAAATGTGAAATAGCTGTCTTTTTATTTGGTTTCAACGCCAGATGGACAACTTTAGAATTGTCATCAAACGTCCCGATCCACACCAAAGTGACTCAATCGTGAGACAACCGATTAACTAAGGTATCAACTTTAGCATTTTCTCAAAAGAACCGGCCCATTAACAACTATAATGAGAAGGACAATAAAGTAATGAAACAGGATCCTACATTTAACTGCGCCCATCTCGCTTATGGACGAATAATGGAAAGCCAGGATAAGTTTACTTTTTATGTGCCAAACTTTATAGGGGACCGCAAAATTAAGTCAGATAATATACTATGCACTTTAACCACTCTGTTTTTCATGTTTATCTTTTATTTAACGGAAGACCTTGGTTGAATGAGCCCAAAACATAACAACACGTGGCGGCTGGGCCTGGGTCTGATTTGTAAGACCTTTTCTAAGGCGCATCCCGTCCACACTAATGAGCCCCCGTTTGAAAAAAGCGTACATTAGGATGTGTTTTGGCCTAGCGTCCAACTCAAAAGATCAAAACCACCGATCGTTCTCCACCGCTCTTTTTCATGGAAAACGCATACATTCCAAAATTTACTCAAAAAGGGGTCCATGAAATGACAACCATGGAGAGCGGAGAATTTTAAAGCAATTAAACAGAATCCCTACATTTCACTGCCACCCATCTTGCTTATGGACAAATAAATGGAAAGCCAGCGATTAGTTTCCTTGTTTGTGCCAAATTTTAAGTGAGTTAATCTAACATGAACTTTAAAAAATGCGTTTCTCATGTTTATGTTTTATTTAATGGAAGACCTTGGTTGAATGAACCTAAAATATAACAACACGTTGCTGGGCCTTCATGAGGATATCAAAAAGCCCATGCTTATTCTGCGTAAAATATAATAGAGAGGGTTCTCAACCAGTAATGATAACTTGTAAGATCACTCTGATTGTGTAAAACCTTTTCTAAGGCGCGTCCCGTCCACACTTATGCACGTTCGTTTGAAAACGCGTACATTAGAGGGCACTTTGGCCTAGCGTCCAACTAAAACGATCAATACTGCTGATCGTTTTCATCGGAAACGCATACATTCCAATTTGCTCAAAAACGGGAGATGAAATAACAACCATGAAAAAAAAAAGATTCAAAGCAATGAAACAGAATCCCTGCATTTCAGTGTCTCCCCTTTTTGCCAGGGACAAAAATATGGTTGATTTCATCCGCAGTTTAAAAATTTAGGAAAGGTGACATTGTGTTGGTCTTGTCTTCGCCAAGTTGCGTGTTTTTTACAATTTTTCCTGTTTCCTTTTTATTTTTATTTATTTTGAAAAACTAGACATCTTAGAACTGCTGCATTTCCTTAGTTTTTATTTGATAAAACTGTAAGTGGATAAAAAACAACCATAAACACATAAACCCAACGGGAAAAAAGCGATAACAGGCACGTAAAGATGTAAGTTCTTAACTTTCTTTATCTTTTTTGAATTGGTATTGGAATTAAAAAAAAGTCATCTTCCATGTGAACTGTATTTTATATTTTGAACAGCTAGCTGGCAGCTACGTTGTTTGAGTTTTGACAGTTTTTAAAAGTACATGTCCGACTTACCAACATCAAATATCGGAAAAGAGTGGTGGGCTCGATTTGAGGCTAGGACTGTGTTGATCAACATTATTTTAATGCTCTCCATGTTAATAATTCTTGTTTGAGAGGAGGATTTAGGGCAATGCAATCCTGAATTCTTGGCTTGGGTGCACAAAATAGTCCCTGCAGAAACGTTGAATCAGTTCTAGTGCCTAGTTTCTTTATCCTATCCCCCCTTTATGTCCCTTATTCCCTGGCAAATTCAGCTTTAGTGCACAGCATTGAAAGCGACTTGGCTGGATACTTGTTCCCTTTCATGTGCTTGCATAGCTATACATCAAAAGAAGCATATTGCAGCTAGCGCTTCTCGGGCTTTAAAACGCTTGGTATTAGAATCTTCGGCCGTAGAATGGGATATAAATAACCAATCAGCACATATACGTGGAGGGGATTAATTTCCTCTATCCTCTCGTCTAAGGCGCCACTTAAAATCTTCTTGACCTCTCAGTTTAGGAGGGATCACACTTTCCAAGGTTTGCAACTTAGAATGAAAACAATCGTACAAAGTCTACAATCTCACAAATCAATTGTGCTCTCTTGCATCATATTATTCACTTCCTCGCATCTAAGACTTCTCGCCACCTGACAAATGCCTTTTGCTGCTCTCTGAGACTGTTTCCAAAGAAAACGGAACAAAAACACAGCATTAGAAACCTTACATTTTTCTAAGTAAACTTGAAGTACATATGCTGTGCAGGGCCCTTTACTGACCCTGTTCATTCACCACACCAGAATCCTTGGCTTCTTGTAATTGCAAGTACGATAGCTAGTGAGCTAAACTGAGTGAACATTGCAAAATTCTGACTGCCTAGGTTTATTTTACAGGGCACGTGGGAAGAGCAAGTGGATATAAATTTATTACTAGGCAACTGGATCCAAATTTACCCTCAACTTAAGAAGAATCCGTAACAGTTTATACAAAACAGCAAAGACGCATTGGGCATTCACAATTCGTGTTATAAATTTTGTAGGTTCAAAATTGGGCTGATTTGATTTATGTTTAAATTTATAAAAGCAACTTCCTTTGTCTTTTAAAAGCGTTACTAGAACTTTGATTACCGCAAATTTGTGTACCAGCATACAACGACAACAAACAAAACCTTTATTAATCAATCGGTATCGAGTTTACAAGAATACAATAATAGTAAACTGGAGACACCTATTAAATAAAATAATAAAATGCAATTAACCTTAAAATTCTACTTGTATTTACAATCAATAAAATATAAAAGAGTAAAGAATTCTAAGTAAATTGGTAAAAATTTGGATCATATCTACAATGAAAAGATAAGTAGAACTGTTTGTATAGACTTCAAAAACTTCATAAGCCCATTAACCTATCAAATGATCGCTAATATGTCACGTGCATTGACTTTATTAGTATGCGGTGTTTTATCAGATATAAAGTCACTGCACGTGAATTATGAATATTAATTATCAGCACACCAACTGAAACAACAAATGGTGGGTGAATATTTAATGTTCTTTAATTTACACACACAGTAAATTTACTTTTGTACAAAATTAATAGTGCAGTTGTTAAATACAGATCCAGAAAAATTCTGTATTACATTACTACCGTAATCTGGTAAAGGTATATTGGACAATACATCATCTGAAATTTCGAAATTTAGATCAGCTGGCAGAAGCGACTCCATGTCGTTTCCCATAACCTCTGCGTTTTACGCTTTGCCCGTAGTCTCCAAATTTTCGGAGGGGCCTAAACTATTACTAACCTGGTGTTGTTGCACAAAACTTGATTTTTCATATTTAAACAAGGCATTTGATCGATGACCTATTCTCGAAAAGCCCTGGAAGAGGACGCCATGTCCTCTTCGTTCAGTTCAAAACACGTGTGAGATTTGATTTTCTTGCATACTAATTTTCGACGCAATATCTTTTTCGTATGCTAATTTCCAACGTCCACAAAAGCATCGATGTTATGAACTCTATTGGGACACGCTTACCTAGGAATGTCTTTGAAGCCGTTCAATAAACTCGCAGTTCGTGCTTTATCAAGTCTAAAACACTCGGCTGCGCCTCGTGTTTTAAACTTGATAAAGTACTCCTGCTCGTTTATTAAACATTACTTAAAAGTGCTCGAATACAATTATTCTTCAAAGTAATTGCCAGAGGTCGATAACAAGTTGTTGGCCCAACACCCCCCCCCCCCCCCTCTACACTCCCTCCCCTGACTCGTCCCCATCGTTTCGATGACGGTGGGTAGTGAGACAAAGCGAGAGAGAAAGGCGACGCCTTCTCCCCTTTCCCGTTCCCATCACCCGTTGCTATGACACCTCGCGCTCTCGTGCGGCGCGCGTCATGAAGACGACTGAGGAAGTTTCAGCTCCCTCCACACACTGTCAGGTAGCCTTTTCATCGTCAAATTTTGTGGATAAAAAGATTGTTTTACCCTAATTTTACCCAAATTTTGTGGCAAAGTGATTTTGTTTTTCCCTATAGCTAATATAAAAAAAAACTTGTCAGATGAAGATTTGGAAAGACAAATTTTACGAGTAGTTTCAGTAAGAGGCACTTTCCAAACCTTTTGTTCTAACCCTCTTTTTCCGTTCGGGAACGGACCACCGTAGCAGTCACTTTCGGAGACCAAAGTTAAGAACACAACAAGTGTTGAAAAAATAGCAATTGCCAATGGCCTGGTTCTTCATTTTAATTCAACAAGGAAGGAACAATGAAGATATCGTTACTTCTCGAAATTAACTGCTGCAAATGTGTAAATGGCTGCCCTTTTATTTGGTTTCAACGCCGGATGGACAACGTTTAAATTGTCATCAAACGCTGCGATCCGCACCAAAGTGACTCTATCGTGAGACAAACAATTAACTAAGCTATCAACGTTTACATTTTCTCAAAAGAGCCGGCCCATTAACAACCATAATGAGAAGGACAACAAAGTAATGTAACAGGATTCTACATTTTACTGCGCCCATCTCGCTTATGGACGAATAATGGAAAGCCAAGATAAGTTTACTTTTTATGTGCCAAACGTTATAGGGGATCGCAAAATTGAGTCAGATAATATAATATGCGCTTTAACCACTCGGTTTTTCATGTTTATCTTTTATTTAATGGAAGACCTTGGTTGAATGATCCTAAAACATAACAACACGTGGCTGGGCCTGGGCCTGATTGTGCAAGACGTTTTCTAAGGTGCATCCCGTCCACACTAATGCGCCTCCGTTTGGAAAAAGCGTACATTAGGATGCGTTTTGGCCTAGCATCCAACTCAAAAGATCAAAACCACCGATCGTTCTCCACCGCTCTTTTTCATGGAAAACGCATACATTCCAAAATTTGCTCAAAAAGGGGTCCATGAAATGACAACCATGGAGAGCGGAGAATTTTAAAGCAATTAAACAGAATCCCTACATTTCACTGCCACCCTTTTTTGTCGGGGTTCAATTCACCCGCAGTTTACTGAAAATGTAGGAAAAGTGACATTGTGTTGCCTTGTCCGGCCACCAAATCGCAGGTTTTTTTTCCTTTAACCTGTCTTTTTTTTTTCTTTCCGTTTTTTTTTTGAAAGATAGAGAACAGTAAAAACTGCTGCATGTCCTTTGTTTATTGGATAAGACTGTAAGTGGAAGTGGGGAAGGAGCGAAACGTTCATCTAAGCCAGCTCACTATGCTCTCTGTTCTGTCCATATATTCTTTCACTAAGTGCATCTACATTTTGCTTAAAAGGTTAATTTCAATTAAACGTGAAACGCGATTTGTTGTAAAGACAAGACTGAAGACTCATGTTACTCGTACGGCCGACAATTTGCAATTAGAGCATTTTACACGAAGACGCCGTTTTGGCGTGGCGGGTTTTCCAATAGCAAAACAGTTTTTTTTTTTGAAAACTAATGCGTGCAAATATTAAAGTAACAGGACAGCGACTGAAAATGCCAGGGAAATCTAACAAATGACAAAGGCCTTGAGATGGGCTTTCATTTAATTCAGGGAAAGTAGTAAAATCATATTTCATATTTCACACTTTTTCTTTTTTCCGAATCCCTCTCATTGAGGTTTTTATACTGAAAGTTCGTTTTACGCCAATTGGACTACCTTTGCCAACAATACCCCTCCAATCTGGGGGAAAATATGTTTTTAAAATTGAAATACGACCGAAAACCAAACAAAATTTTGCGATTCAGTCAAATAAAGTAGTTGCAAAGGTGGGTGTCACTGTATGTTCTGTTCATATAATACATTGTCGGAAACTGTACAAAGGTTTTTGAGAGCGTGACCGTTGATTGATTATATTTTTATATATTTTTTTATATTTATATGTTTATTATGTTTTTATTATATTTATAGAGAGAGCGTGTGTGGGTCTGGTTTGATGTTTAGTCCAATGGAGCCTTTTAGGCAATAAGAATTGCTTATTTCAAGGTGTGCCAGACAATGATAGGTTTTACTTTCTGCGAGTCTACGTTATTGCGAGGAGTTACGAGTACATACGGGTTTTTTTGATGTGATTCTAAGGAATAAACTTCGGTGAAATTGTGAAAAGTGTGAACGTCTTTCTTTTGTTGCCCACAACATTATCCTACATAATCTAGTAACCAAGCACAAGTCAGTTAGGCAGGAAGGGGAAGGCACTCCCTTATTTGGCCTAAACGGGTATGTGCCCCTCAACAAGGTATGGTTTTCAGGGTCTTGCGTCTTAAACAGGATTTCTTTCTCGACTGGAAGCCTTGAACCCTGCATGTGGTTACCAACATTCTTTTTTTCTATTCTACGATGTCATTTATTTTTAATAAATACTTTCTGCGTAGGAAATGAAAAACAAGGCAGACAAAAAAAAACCTAGAACACACGCAAAATGTAGAGGTCTCTTGCCTCGTAAACGAAATGAATGGATTTTGTCTTAAACGGGGTCAGGGTTTACAGGCCTCCGCTGCGCACTCCCCCCTTCCCAAACTTGCCTTAAGGTCCCCCAAGGGGGAGGGGGCAGGTCCTCTTACAAATCTTTGTGCAATTAACCTCACACCTTGACAGGAGCGCACGCCGTGGCCTGATTAAACGAGTTAGTTTTAAATTGAGAATGCACTCGATAAAAGGGCTGCTTAAAACAGCCAATGTTCTCGGGGTTGATAATGTTTGCTTAAGACGATAATTTTAAAGTCCCTCGGCCGGGAACTGGGTTAAGAATAATCACGTAGCATCAACATATGGTGGAAATCAACTTCCTTAATCGTCTCGATTAAGACTTCGTACAAAATGTTAAACACTAAACATTCTCCGCCTTTGAGTTTTAACAAATCAGTCTTTACTTATTTGAGGGCACCCACAAGTTATCAGGCGTCATACTTCCGAGGATTGCATCTTAGAATGAAAACTTCATCGTACAAACCCACAAATCAAGTGCAATTGTGTCCTATTACATCATTTTATTTTAAGTTAAATTGTTACAGTAAATCAGTTTAAAGCTTTGCCGTTACAATCCGTGTCTTCAGTGAACATGTCGTTAACCGTCTCGTTTACACTTTTCCTTCATCGCTGGGGGCATTGAAGGCATTTGGAGATCCTCTGCATCCAAGACTTCTCGCCACACGACAAACGCTCTTTGTTGCTCTCTGAACCTGTTCCCAGGCGGAAAAAGAAAACACAACATTAGAAACCTTATAAAATACTGCACTGACGCGTTGAGCATTCACGTTTTCTGTTATCAATTTTGCGCTACTAGAGCTTTGATTACTGCAAAATTGTGCACCGTAGAATTGTATAGACTTAGAACTGTTTGAATATAATTATTCTTCAAATGAAAACACAAAATCAAAGTGGCAGAGGTCCCCCCCTTCCTCCAGGCTCAAATAGTCCCCAAATTGTGGAAAGCTGATTCTTTTTCCCAAGTCTAAAAAAACTTGTAAGATGAAGATTTGCAAAAAGACAAATTTTACGAGTACTTTCAGGATGAGGCATTTTCCAAACCTTTTCTTCTAGCTCTCTTTTTCCGGACGGGAACGCACCACCGTAGCAGTCACTTTCGGAGACCAAAGTTAAGATCACAAGAAGAGTTGAAAAAATAACAATGGCTTGGTTCTTCATCTTAAATCAACAAGGAAGCAACAATGAAGATATCTTTACTTCGTCGAAATCAACTGCAGGAAATGTGAAATAGCTGCCTTTTTATTTGGTTTCAACGCCAGATGGACAACTTTAAAATTGTCATCAAAGGTCCCGATCCACACCAAAGTGACTCAATCGTGAGAAAAACGATTAACTAAGCTATCAACTTTAGCATTTTCTCAAAAGAACCGGTCTATTAACAACTATAATGAGAAGGACAATAAAGTAATGAAACAGGATCCTACATTTAACTGCGCCCATCTCGCTTATGGACGAATAA